>VUQH01026884.1:1721-20310 GCA_015106775.1 Etroplus canarensis
AGAGGGTGGCCCAGTGCCAACTGTGGCTACACTGGCCGCCAGCCTCCTGCCAGAACACACACACACACACACACACACACATACACAGACAGACAGACAGACAGACAGACAGACAGACAGAGAGGAATCAAGATGCCTTGGATGTGAATGTTGGCCGAGGGTGGATCAAAACCAATAAGGCCCAGCCACAGCTCTGTTACACTGGCATGCAAAGACACCGGCATCTATGTGCACAGACACACCAACAGTGCAGCACTGGATATAGGCTTACATAAGTAACTGCTGGCTCCTAGCCATTCACACAGGCATCATCAAGATACTTGAATGTTGCATTGATAATAGTTTTCACACAAAGTACATCTAGACCAAAAGCAAAGCACTAACAGGAAATTTAACAATATAGTGGCATAATGCATTCCAGTGTCCCCTTTGAACCCAAAAAAGTGATACTTTCATGCATTTACACTTTCTTCCAGTAAATTAGATGAAATGCAATATTTTTAAAGCAGTACATAAAATGTATTCTTCCGAAAAGAAGATCTGAGCATCGAGTAAATATTTTACAGCTAAACACACTATGCATATGTTGGTGTGGTGTTCATGTCGAGACTCTAAAGGGGAAGTTTCTTCTTTGCACCCTCTTTTTTCTTTGCAAATGGCACGTTATTAGTTGTTAATTGTTATCTGTGCTGTTAATTCAGTGCTCAGTGTAAAACTAAGGTTAACAACCATTTCTTTTTCTTAGTTTTTTTTTTATTTTAGTGCTTTTAATCTTCTGCCCTTTAAACAATTGTTTTGATAGTATGGGAGCTGTCATGCTAGAGTAAATATGTTGGAGTGTTCTGTTGTTGAGGGGTATTTGTGGATTGTGGTTTTTGAAGATGGGTTTCCAACTGACACCTTTCATCGGGTGTAGCACAATGTTTACTGTGAGAAGCCTGTAAAGAGAGGTGACAAAATTAGAGAGGGAGGCAACAAAAGGAAGTCAGCCAACAGCACAGTCATTATGACTAATATGACCAGCTACCAGTTCTTAGAAACTTAATCTTGGTCATTTTTTTCTCCTTGTACACTATAAAATCTGGTGTGGATATTGCTCAATGGACTGTAACAGTAATAATTGTTTTTATATATTGCTGTTGTGTTGCTGTATTGAAAGTTAGACACCCAAGACCCTTTATCCATGACGTGTTAAGTAGATTTAGCCTTCTGAGGCCTAAGTCATAACACTAACTGTAGATTTGGAAAAAGGCGAAATGATGTGAATACTTTCTGCTGCTTATCTGGGTCTGTGTCATGGGGGCAGCAGTCTAAGCAGAGATGCCCAGACCTGCCCCTCCCTGACCACCTCCTTCAGCTCCTCCGGGGAACACCAAAGCAATCCTAAGCCAGCCAAGAACCCCAGGGGGTATCCTGGTCAGATGCCTGAATCACCTCAACTGACTCTTTTCGATGTGGAGGAGTAGAGACTCTACAATGAGCCCCTCCCGAATGAGCAAACTCCTTACCCTATCTCTAAGGGGGATCCCAGAAACCCTTCGGAGGAACCTGATTTCCACCTCTTGTATCTGCGATCTCACTACCCAGAGCTTGTGACGCTAGGTGAGGGTAGGAAAGCAGATTGACCAGTAAATCGAAAACTTCACTTTCATGCTCTGCCCTCTTTTCACTATGATACACCAGTGTGGTGTCTGCATCACTGCACCAATCAGAACCAGAATCCCAGGGGGGGGATTACCATCTGTCAAGCTCCTGTTCCACTCTCCCCTCACTCGTGACAAAGGCCCAGAGGTACTTAAACTCCTCCACTTGGGGCAGCAACTCGTTCCTGACCTGGGGTGGGCTTGCCACCCTTTCCAGCTGAGAACCATGACCTCAGATTTGGAGGTGGTAGTTCTCATCCCAGCCGCTTCACATTCAGCTGCAAACCACCCCAGTACAAGCTGATGGTCATGGTTTGAGGAAATTTATGGTAAGCAAGAATTCAGAAAACAGTCTCAGAGATCAAGCAATTATCCAGACTTCTAAATTGTCAAATTTATTTAAAGAAATAAAAGACAAACAACAAAAGTGTAATTACAGAGCGTTTGGTATAACAGTTGGCGCACGCTGAGTGACTTTTTGCAGATTTCTGCATTTTACTTTCATTAGCGAGAAAGACCACGCTGAAATGATAGCAGAGCGGATCACTTGTTCTACCACATTTTGAAGGTGCTCTGTTGAACTGAGATCTAGTGGCTGTGTAGGGCATTCGAGTACACTGTCATGTTAAAGGAATCAGTTTGAGATAACTTTGTGACATGGCACCCTATCCTGCTGGAAGAACCCATCACAAGATGGGCACACCGTTGTTATAAATGGAAAGATATGGTCAGCAACAAGAGTGGGGTGTTGTGATTGAGGAGCTCAGTTTGTACTAAGAGGGCCAAATATCTCTCTCACAATTATACCACTGCCATCAGCCTGAACCATTGATATGAGGCAGGATGGATCTACGCTTTCATGTTTTTTTAAGCCAAATTCTTATCCTACCATCCAAATATTGCAGAAGAAATCAAGACCCATCAGACCAGGCAACGCTTTTCCAATCTTCTGTTGTCCAATTTTGGTGAGCCCGTATGAAAAGTAGCCTCAGCTGACAAGAGTAGCCTTTGGTGTGGTCTTCTGCTGCTGTAGCCTATCCACCTAATGGTTTAATGTGCTGTGCAGTGAGAGTATGCTCTGACTCAGTGTTTATTTGAGTTACTGTTGCCTTCCTATCAACTTGAAGCAGTATAGCCATTCTCCTCTGATCAATAAGGCCCAACCACAGTTTGACATTCAAGTGAAGACTTTAAAGGGGAAGTTATTTCTTTCTTTACACCCTCCATTCTTTGAAAATTACACATTATTAGTTGTTAATGATTCTCTGTGCTGTTTATTCAGTGCTAAGTGTAGAACTAAGCTTAACAACCATTTCTTTTGCTTATCTTTTTTATTTTCAGTGCGTTTAAATTTCTCCCCTTAAAACTCATTTTTTTCCTGACCATTCCCTGTAAACCCTAAAGACTGTTGTGTGGGAAAATCCTAGTAGATCAGCAGTTTCTAAAATACTCAGATCAGCCTGTCTGGCACCGACAACCATGTTGCCTGCCATGTTAAAGTCACCTAAATCACCTTTATTCCTCATTCTGATACTCAATTTAGACTTCAGGCAGTCATCTGAAACATTTCTAGATGCCTAAATGTTTGAAGTTGCTGTCATATGATTGGCTAATTAGATATCTGTGTTAAGGAGCAGTTAATGACAACAGTTTTGATAATCAGTTGCTGTGGATGATAACAAGTCTCTGTTTTGTATCAGTTTTATAGTATTACTAGTACATAAATATTGTACCAATGTTAAGCTAAAGAGTAGAAAAAGCATACACACACATACACGTATACATGCACAGAGCATGCAGTGTACTGTATAGACATACAAAGTAGATATTTGAAATGAACAAGTTACTACAAGCGTTTATATATCCTTACATCATAACAGCATTTAGTATATAGTGGATACACAGATGCAGGACATCCTTGATGAAGTAATTAACTTAAAACAGTTGCAATGTGTCTAGTAAGACTGACTTTTACAAGTAAAATGACAGATTGTGTGTCTAAGATGTCTGACTCATCGGATCACACTTGCCAGGTTATATTAGAATTAATAAAGATATAATGACAGTCCTCCTGTGATTGTAAAATACCCAGACTTGGCGATTCTCCAAAAGGAATTACTTCCTCTGACAAATTATTGCTGAATTACAGGCAGCAATCTGTCTGTCTCTTCTCATTTTCTACAAACTCTCTTTTCCCCCTGAAGACTTTGATCTGTCTGTCATTTTTTTCCAACTAGATTGTTGTCTCATGATGACGGCATCATCTGTAGCAAACTGGATGGCAATTAGATTCCGCTAAAACTTGACAAGTGCAACCATGAAAGTGTCCTGTATATCATTATCACCCTTTCCTTCATGACATTTGTTCTCTGTTCTCTCTCTGTTCATAGCCACAAAGCATTGGCTAACAGCTTTTAGACTTAACAGTCTCCTTTTAGCACACTAGTAAGTTTAGCTGTGACATAGACCTTAACTCTAATCATGTTCCACGCACATCCTTTTCCTTTGGTAAATGTATTTAACTGAAATACATCCTTTAGGATGGAGCAGAAATGGGATGAAAAAAAACAGATCCTGTAGATTTATTAGCATTTGCTAAAAACTGCCAGTGGAGTAGTGAAACCACAGGTGTGACGACATGGGTAAATGCAAGCTAAAATTAATATATTTTAATAGTCAAAGTTCATGGGCAGTGTTGGTGAAGCTACTTTGACACTACTGAATCAACGGAAACATGACACCCTCGTAAATAGCAACTTGGACTAAGAAAAAGACATCTAATACTTTACAATGAAACACTTGCTTGCTAGACTCTATGTGTAAACCTTCCCTATTCAGGATGGTCTCATCTGTTGCATAGAGACAGGCTAAGTCTGTTTATGAACACAGAATCTATTTCACTTACTTACGTGTTTTCCGGAAACCTACTTAAAAACATGTCATTAGTCTCTTTGTGTTAAATGGCACAGCAACATTTAGAGACATGTTCTGTGGAGTGAAAAACCATGCTTCTCTGTCTGGCAGTCTGATGTATGTTTCTTGGTTTGGTGAATGCCAGGACAACATTACCTTTCTGACTGCATTGTGCCTACTATAAAGTTTGGTGGAGGAGGGCTAATGCTGTTAGGTTGTTTATCCAGGGATGGCCTGAGTCCCTTAGTTCCAGTGAAGGGAGTTCATGAAGCTTCAACTTACAAAGACATTTTTAACAGTCCTAGGCTTCCAACTTTGTGGGAACAGTTTGAGGAAGGCCCTTTTTTGTTCCAGTATGACTATGTCCTAATGCACAAAGCAAGCTCCATGAAGGCATGATTAGATGAGCTTGATGTGGAGGGACTTAACTGACCCTCACAGAGCCCTGACCTCATTCCCATCCAACACATTTAGGATGAACTAGAATTGAGATTGCGCACCAGGCCCTCTTATCTAACCTTAGTGTCTGACCTCACAAAAATTTCCACAAACACACTCCAAGATCTTGTAAATTCAGACTTGCAGGCTAACTGTCCAATCACAGGAAACTCAGACTTGGAAGGAGTTAGGAAGGAGTTAGCTGCTCAGACTCATGGAACTTGGACCTGTTGGTAGCTAGCTGCCCTAAAATATGAAACTCAGACTTGGAGTGAACTAGCTGCCAAAACTCATGAAACTCAGATTTAGGGGAGCTAGCTGCCCTGACTTGGGAAGTATAACTCAGGGAAATCAGACCCAGTGAATGCTAGCAGCGCACACTCAGGTGCCACAGACCTGGTATCAGATACATGAGGGTTGGACTCTAGGCCAGGGGCAAAGGGAGCAAATTTAGGCACGGGCTTAAAATCAGGACACAAAACAGGCTCTGACCGTAACATTGTAGCTAAACAGGTAGGCTCAGGCACAAAACAGGAGCTAGAAACACAGGCCCTTACAACAAAGGAGAAAGGTGCTGGAGGCTCTGGCCCCAGCTCTGGCACTGAAGAATCAGGCACAGGCAGCTGTGATGCTAGATCCTAAGATGTATGAGTTTCAATCTTCAGGGGCATTTGTACAGCTGGCGTGGAGACTGGACACTTGGACTGAAGCTTTGGATGCCCTTTCTTCTTAATTAATTAATTTATTTATTTATTTTAAATTTTATTTTCCTTCTTAATTTGTTAAGTAATCCAATTTCACTTTGTTTATTAAATTGGAAAACGATGCAGGGGTATGCAGTATGTGTGTAATGTAAGCGTAAATGTTGTTTGTGAAAAATTTTGAAAAGGACAATAAACATTAAAAAAAAACCCACAGGATCCTAGGACCATGGCAATATCATGGTTAATATTAGTGCCAGTATATTATAACATTCCTCCTTTACATCAAATCTTGGTTTAAACAGTAATGTTGGCAAAGCCCTGTCTTCTGCTGATATGCCTCGCTATGGTTTTTACCTCAATGTTTGCTGTGAAAATGTCTTCTTCATATGGCACTGGCATTCATCAAAAGGAAAAAAATAATCAAAGAAACCTGAATTGTTTTGCTACAAATGCTCCTTTTAAATGAGACCAAACTTCAAGTTCTTACAGTATGTATGGGTACAATATATGGGCTCATATTATAAAGTTTTTAAGCTTAACAATTACTGGCCTAACTTTGAGATTCTACTGACAGGTCACATATACTGTAAAGTGGATTTGGACAGCTTAGTTTCATGATTAGCTTTTAGAAATGTTTGGAATTAAAGTGATGATGCTGGCTTTAAAAATTTCTCTTTTATCCATTGACATCTATATTTAAGGCATTTTGGTGACAAATATGCCTCTCTTTGTATCTCCCTTGGTGGTAAACTACAGTTGTAATGAAGAAATCTGTTGACTAATGCCTCTGAACTGAATGAATGGTTTATGAGTGGGGACGACAAACACAACACAGCAACGGCCGTCTAAATCCATGTTTGGGGCCAACAAGGAGGTGCAAGGAGCTTGGCACACTCTTCTTATGTCTCAACTTTCTCACTTTTTCCCTTTTCCTCTCTCCTCTCATCACAGTCTGGGTGATAGATGAGCCTAAACTGAGAACAAAACCTTCTTACAGTAGAGGTGATTCACCCTGGAAAAGTTTACAGTGTAGTCATTTTGGATTAGCTGTTGTGTGCTATGCCATGTAAATGATATGTCTGGAGGTTACTTCCACTCTTTATTGTTGGCTTTTTTCAGTGGTTCTGCTGGTATGACCCATACCAGCCCGTCACTGAAAATCTACAACTCCAGTTCCAAAAAAGTTGGGATGCCATAAATAAAAACACAATGTATTGATTTGCAAATCTCATAAACCAATATTTCATTCACAAAAGAGCATAAAAACAGATCAAATGTTGAACGTGAGCCATTTTACTATTTCATGAAAAGTACTGGCTCATCTTGAATTTGACGGCAGCAACACATCTCACAAAAGTTGGGACAGGGCCATGTTCCCCCCTGTGTAGCATCCTTTCTTCTTTTAACAATAGCTACTATTTGAGCCAGTATTTTGTCAACATATGATATGTTTTCTATGTCCGTTTATGAATAAAATATTGGTTTATGGGATCCAATCATCCAAAACATTACAGTTAGGCTCACAGGATTTGGGATAATGACACACCTTTTTCTTGTTTTTGCAATGTTGCCTCAGTACCCCACCACAGTGGAATTTAAGTCAAACAGTCAACGTGTGATTGAGGTGCACACTTTCAGCTATAATTCAAGAGGTTTAACAAAAGAACTTAATTAACTACTTAGGAATTACAGCCATTTAATGCACATAGTTCATTTCTAATATAAAATAACCTACATTTGTTCCTTTGTGTATGCAGGTGAGCAACTTTCTTTAGTGCATTCAAAACTTTATTAGTATTGAGTGGAGAGATCACACTATGATGACTGAACTACTAGTAAAACATGTGGTTAGAATAATTAGAATAATTTGCATTCGACAATTCACAGGAAACACACACTCACGCCGGAGAAACCACTCTGAAAGTCTGGTACACGTGTTGCTGAGTTGTTGTTATACTTTATTGTCATTTCAACTACATATAAATACAAAGTGAAACGATATAGCGTTCCCCCAGGACCAGCTGTACTAACGGTAAGAAACTTTTGACCAAAGGTGTGCCTTTACCTGCCTTTGCAAACATTTCTGAAACAACGGGTCATTCTAAACCACTCAGCTTTTAGGAACCACAGCAACTGAGCCATGAATTGGCAGATCAAGCAAAGTTACAGCGTGGGGTGTCCGAGTGCTGAGGTGCAGAGAGTCTGAAAAATTCCCAGCGCATTGCTGATTCAGTAACTGCAGAGTTTCAAACCTCCAGTTTTTCTAAGCAGGTGCATGCAAGCCTTACATCACCAAGTGCAATGCCAAGCGTCAGATGGAGTGGCGTAAAGCATGTCACCACCGGACTGTGGTGCAGTTGAAACATATGGTAAATGGACTGGTGCTTACATATAATGCTTTTCCGCTCTCACTCAGAGCACCTTTTACTACAAGCCTCATTCATGCAGCACTTTATTCTATATCTTTAAGTACATTTAACTATCATACACTCATTCACATCCCACTGGACGCATTTAGAACAACTTGGGATTTAGAGTCTTGCCCAAAGGTGCTTCAACATGTAGACTGGAGATGCCAGGGATGAAACCGCCAGCCTTCCTGTTGAAAGACGACCCACTATACCTGCCTGAGCCGCAGCCACCCACATATTCTGTGGAGTGACAAATAAAGTTTTTCTGTCTGACAGTCTAATGGTAAAGCCTGGGTTTGGTGACTGCCAGGAAAACATTACCTGACTGTCTTCATTGTGCCAACTGTAAAGTTTGGTAGAGGGGTAATGCAATGGGATCATTTTCCTGGGTTTGGCCTGGGTCCCTGGGTAAACTGGGTAAACAAAGCAAGCTCTCTAAAGGCTTGGTTTACCCAGTCTGGTGTGGAAGAACTTGACTGGCCCTCACAGAGCCCTGAACTCAGCCCCAATAAACACCTCTGGGATGAACTAGAACCAAGATTGTGCGCCAGGCCCTCTTGTCCAACATTAGTGTTGTCTGATCTCACAAATCCTTTTCTGGATGAATGGACTACTGGAGAGGACTATCTGGAGAACTAGGCTAGCTGGTCTTTGTGATAAAAAAGACTTAATATGAATTGAACAAACTGAGATGAAACCAATATCAAATTCTAACCTCACGTCATTCTGTTAAATAAGCAACATTTTCTTAAAATATCAAATTATCCAGTAATAGAATAAAATTTAATTCATATAACTCATCATAGCAATCAACCTAGACATATAAATTGTACAGTAAAAACCACAGAACTTGGTTGAGGGGAAAACAATGATTTTTTTCTTCAACTTTCTTTGGTGGGTTCTAGTGGACACTTCTTGCTTTTAATAATCCAGCTCAAGTAATCAGTATACTTGCTTATTAATAAAACACAGTGATCAAAAAAAGCTCAGCACACACAGGCACACAGACATACTTGGTTCTTGGCATTCACTGGTCTAATGCCGGACTAGCTAAGTACACTTGTGGGTGCTTAAGTGCACGCTTGTGAATAAGGGATCAGGTTGACATTTAAGCCCTATTGTTGCCTTTCCTTTACACTCTTTGATTATCTTGCAAGCCTTAATGACAAACAGTAATGCTCAGTTACTACCAAATACTTCCAGTCATTTCTGTTGACACAAGTTTTCTTAGTGATCTCATTGACCTTAACTCACTGGTGTGCCAACCCCTTTACCCCTTGTGTTGTCTGCATTTGAGACAGCAAAACCAAAGTAATTATTCTCTGGTCCCATATCAAACACGACATCTCTTTAGAATAATCTTCTGATTGGCCTAAATGGAAAAGGTGATGCTTGAGCCATGAATCAGTCAGCATCATGCCTCTCTTCAGGACTCTTTTCCCCACGGCCCGTGGTGTCGGCTTCCATAATACCTCACAGTAAGAATCAAGCTAGCTTTCCACATTGTAACAAAACACATCCCAGTCATACTAGACTCTACCGGCTCTAATAATATGGATCATTAATTTAGACCCCGGATATAATTTATTAACAGGCCCAGACTAAAGAAGGCCTCAGCCGTTGTGTATGATTGAGAGAAGAGAGAAAGGTCTCTTCTCAGATGACTGTTTGTTTATGCTGGCTAATCTCAAAGGTGGATTTTTTTTAACCATTGTGGCCAGAGTCTTTGTATTCACTTTAGAAAAAAAGAAAAAAAAGACTACTCAATGTAAATGAACGGGGTATCAGGATTAACCCCTCTAGGGAACACAAGAGAGTGTGGTGTGTGCATGTGTGTCTGCACATGTGCGAATCAATCTAGTGTAGCCATCTTAGTCCTGCACCCAGACTCTTCACTCCTTGTGAAGAGTCACAGTGAGAGGCCAGGAGTAGCCAACACAGATTAAATCATTGTGTTTTTGTCAACAGCGAACCGAGAATCAGTGTTTCACTCATTCATACAGTCACAGCTGCACGGGTTGCACGATGGGGCGGAGTGCTGTCAGCTGCAAATGAACTGACACAGGTCTGAGTTTGGACCTCTCAACAAGAGCAAATTACACCAGGTTTTTCCTTGGATAAGAGTCGAAGAAAGTTAGCAAGTTGCTTTTTGCCAAGTTTAACAAGCAGAGTTACCATTGTCAAAAAAAAAAAATGAGCGGTGCAAGTTTAGAACTGGCTCACTGGTTGAAATACTACATTCAGTTATTTTACCTTTATGTGCTGCATTACTTTTGCATGCCTTTGCATGTCTGCATTTTACTTGCAAAACAGTACAAAATCATATAACATAAAGCCTTAACACAATGGTAACTACTGTATTTTCCATATGCGTGTAACCGCCCTTAGGTGTGAATAACAACCGTTGTCCTGTCTGAAAAAATGTTCACAGCTCCAAAAGAAAACTTTTTATTGCTGCTGATATGAGTGCTTTGGGTGCTCAGTTTGAGTAGAAACGTGCTATATAAGCCCCGGTCCATCTACCATTTACCATATGCTCTGATGGGCCTCCAGGTTGTTGCAATGAGCTGAGCACCAAAACTGGGACAAACTACCACAGAAATGTAGTAACAATTAAAGGATTCATCTACTTGTGTGGCACCTTTAGTACATTGGCAGAATGTGTAAAATCACTTAATTCCAACCACAACGCATGCACTAAATATATGGTCATGTGGAAAAATAAAGTTTTCACAGGTTTCTATGCAGTCCTGTGAACCCTTACTGCTTCCACTGGAATTAAGAGGGTAAGTAGCAGCCAAGTGCTGCTAATCAAATGCACTTGATTAACTGACCATCAGCCAGTGTGAACATTTCTACAAAAGCAGACTTTTTGCACTTTGCAGGTCTGGAGCATTCAGTTGTGTGTTAACACAATGCCACAATCTTTCCGGGAGTGGACATCCCAGCAAATTCACCCCAAGGTCAGATTGCGCAATTCTCAGAGAAACTGCAAAAAACCCAAGAGCTACATCTCAGATACTTCGGGTCTCAGTTAGCATGTTAAAAAGTCATGACAGTACAATTTAAAAATGCTGAACAAATATGGCTTGTTTGGAAGGATTTCCAAGAGAAATCCACTTTGCACTAAAAAGAACATAGAACAAAGCTACATCCGAACAAGCCTCTGGAAAATGTCCTTTAGACAGACTGAAGTAGAGATGTTTGACCATAATGCATGTCTTATTTGGCAAAAGGCAAACACAGCAGAAACACCTCATAATAACTCTCAAGCATAGTGGTAGAGGGATGATGATTTGGGTTTCTTATGCAGCCACAGGACCTATGCACCTTGCAGTCCAACAGTGACTATCTTTATGTAACTTTACAGATCAGTGAATTTACATTAAAGTCTGCAACATTGAAAAACCAATTTTAGACCTTATTTCATCAGAAAAAATAATTTCCTTCACAGATCATTAATAGCTATTTAGGACGATGTCTGCAAATGAGAACACCGCCTTGTGTGGGGGTACATGCCTGTGCAAGTGTGTGGTTCTGGATTGATGAATATTGGCCTTGTGAAAGCAAACTGAACTGCATGTGCATTTGATGTTGCTTTGGTCTTGCGTTACTGCTCATATTACAATCAGCTTCTTTCAGTATGAAAAGGTGACTCATTTATTAGGTTTGGCTGGGCTGAGTATCAAAAAGTAACCTGTTGCAGGCAATTTTTTTTTTGCAATTTTTTCCGCCTCACCTCCCGAGAACTGTTCCTTGTAAGAATATGTTTTTTTTTGGCCAAACAAGTTTTTTCACCTTTAAACACTCTACAGTTGACATTAGAAAAATAACAAATGAGCAAAACATTTCCATATAAAACTTAATTTCAGTACAATGGATATTCTTTCTTGCAGTGTGAGGTGTGATACAGGAATGGAAATCTACCAGCTGATATCAAGCATTTTGTCATTCTAGGTTGTTGCCAAGGTACATAGATCACTTTATATTAAATTCCTTCAACTAAACTGACACACAGCTGTAAATCAGAGCATGAAAGGAAAGTTAATCTGCTGCTCTCCCTCTCCGAGTCTCTCATTTTCTTCCCTGCATAACTTAATGTCTTTTAGCAAATATGCCAAATATTCCTGGACTTTTTTGCATCTCCCAACAGTGGAGTCACTGAAGGTCAAATCACTTAACAGGCTCCATTTTGCCTTTTTAATAGTTTTGTTTTAGGCTTGATTACGGGTGGGTTCCCTCTCTGACAGATCCTTTCATCCTTTTTCTGTGCATAATTATGTATAAATGATTCAGGCTGAAATGTGCTTTGTTAATTTCCCAGCATTCCCTAAGGTGTTATTTACCCATGTGTCTGAGGTCTGATCAGCAAGGCTTTTCGCCTCATTAAGACACAGGCTAAATGGGTTAAGGCCTGATGAACGTTTCCAGGGAGGAGAGTCCATGTTTCCTCAAAGCTGTATCGGCAGCTCACAGTTTTTCCTGGGCTGACACTTTCTCTGATGATGTGGCAAATGGGAAAATACTTAAGTAACTTTCTCTTTCAAAACATGTAGTTATTTATTTTTTGGTGTAATTATACTTAATTAAAGGGTGTGTTCAGTGTAGAGAAGTGTCATCTCTGTGTCAGCAGGCTATTCATATGGTTCCATTTTTCTAGGCTTGGATAGTAGGGTCAAAAATGAGGATGGTAATGACCTCTCATGAAGTTGTACAGTAGTTTACACATTCACCTTACAAATGAAAGATCCCTGGTTCAAGTGCAGATGGGAACACAAACCTCATCCTCAATGGGAAGGTTGCATCAGGAAGGACATTACTAATGCATATTCATCTGCTGTGACAAGCCGAAGGTGCTAAGTATTGACTTTTTATGAAGTATCAGATATAGGTGACCCAGTTGTACCAAAGTCCTTCTAGGTTAAGTCACTCTGCAGTGATATTGATAAGACTTTCAAGCAGTCATTTCAGGCTAACAAGCCCAGGCTTCATCAAAATCACTGTAGAAAGCACCAAACTGCAATTTCAATTGCAGTGGTACAAAAAAAATCTGTAGTTCCTCAAATGGCCACTTGAACCGTGCTCAAAAAGCTGGTCAATTCCCACGTTACCATGTTCAACTGCTCACCTACAACATGAATAATCATGTTTGCAGCTTGAAGAAAAAACTGTTTTGGTTGTTATCACTAGGTTGCCTCTTTGTGACAACAGTGTGATTGGTGAACCTTTTCAAAATATACCCATTTAAGTTATATTAAGGCTTAAAGTTATGTTTTATTAAGGGGTGTGGTTGCTTTGAGCGACAGGTGGGTGCAATTATTGGCAGCTTAAGCCACCAGCAGTGTGCAAAGCTTGAGCTCCACTGATTAAGGTCACTGAACTGGATCTTTGGTCTATGCTTGTAATGTTGGTGCCTCTTGGAGTGATTTTAATGCAGCTATCTAACAAACATGTTTTGCCATGCAGTTAGTTCTACTAACAGCCTGTCTAAGGAGTCTCTGCTCCAGTTCTGGCAATTGAAAGCTTAGCATTTTTTAATTACTCACTGATGAGTAGGTACCCAGCAAACATGGCTGAAACCCTGATGTCATTTCCCAGGTCAAAACTAGTCATGGTACAATGGCAAAAACTGAAACGGATGTTGATGTTGTTTCCACGTAGAATTGAAGTCAGGTCAGACCACCTCTTACAAAGTAAGAAATGTAGATCAGGTTATTGCAATGAAAGAATTAAATTTATACCTTTTTTTTAACAATGACAACTAATGCGGTTAGCGCAGAATTGTGAGCAGACATGACATCTTCTGTACGTGCACAGACTACTCTTTCTGTTGGTTTTTTTTTTAATGAACACTTTTAAGCAGTCTACAGTCATGCACATCTAAATTCTATCATTTGTTGCATGGTGAACTGTTGGTGAACTACCACCATTTGAATAGATATCTCACTGTCCCCAAAGTCAGGGATACTGCCCTTGGAGTGTAAAATGAAATCAATTATTTAAGTAGGATAAGTGATAGGCTACAGAGATGCAGAGTCAGTGAGCTTGAATCATTCCAAGAAAAAGCTTTTTTCTCTTTCTTTTTCTTAATTACATTTTTGGTTTATTCATCTTTATTCTAATGATAAAGAGTAAGTAGAAAACAATTCTCGAATAAACTTGCTGGAAAGTCTAACAACGGCACTGAGGCAACGTTCAACAACTACCTTGAAGTGATGTAGTGGTAACATCTGCAGCGCTGGTTCAACTTTCTTGTTGGAACTACTTTTCAACCATGACTAGATGTCGTCAAAAAAACTCCCAAGCGATGGTTATTAAACAGCGAAATGTTTGCTGGGTGTCTGTGTTGGTTTAAAACACTCATGCAATCTGTGGATACACCTGGTTAACCAAGCTTGCTAGCAATAGCTGATAACTTAGCACACTCCACCCACTTGTCCAAATATAGTCACGTCAGGATCCAAAAAAGGTAGTAATGGCTAAAATGCCAAATTTGAAGCTTAAAAAATGAAGTCTACAAAGCAGTGGGTGGTGTCTTTTTTGTAGCCTATGTAAGAAATTGAATGAATAGAATCAACAGATCTGATAAAACATCAATACTGCAAGTGATTAGCTTTTGATTTCTAATGCAGGCCATTCCCTCCAGCTACACTGAATATAACTGATAACTAGAAGGACTCAGAGAATGCAGTCCTCTGCTCCGGCCAGAGAGTGCCCCCGTGTAGCTTTAGTTGTTATAGACTTGCACCTTTATTTCTTTGCATTTTCTTTACATTTAAGATTAGGCTTAAAACTTTCTTTTAAAGTTAACGTTTATAGTTAGGGCTGGCTCAGGTGACCCCAAACCATCCCTTAGTTATGCTGCAATGGGCTTAGGCTGCTGGGGGACTTTCCATGATGCAGTGAGTATGTCTTCTCCACCCACCGCTTTTGTCCCCGATTCATGTATATGCCACCACTGCATGTCATTAAATTGTGTCTTCTCTCTTTCAAAAACTGTGCTGTCCTTGTTTCTCTTCTTTCCCCTTACCCCCCAACCAGTCAAGCAGATGGCTTCCCCTGCCTGAGCCTGGTTCTACCAGAGGTCTCCTCCTGTTAAAAAGGCGTTCTTCCTTCCCACTGTCGGCAAGCGCAAGTCATAGGGATGGTCTGTTAGTTGTGGTGTTCATTCTAATATTGCAGGTTCTTTACCTTACAGTACAGTATAATGCTACTTGAGGCAACTTTTGCTGTGAATTTGCGCTATGTGAATAAAACTGAACTGAACAGAAGTGAATTTCAGCACTCTGCATCATGAGATCTGGAATGTTTCTTGGGTCCTGAGCAAACTTCAGTATGGCAGACCATCTGGAAATGTTGCACTATAATTTTTTTATTCAGACGTTATCACATTTATTTATAGAGCTGGATCCACTTGATATTGCTACATCTCACAATGATTAAAAAACATTAAAACAAAATAAAAAGTCCTGGATCTGGATCACCTCCATAATTAAAGGGTTCGTTACTTGTACCACATTCCACCCCTCAAAAAAAAAAAATCATAAAAAAGCTGTTCATAACTCTTTGAGTTTTATTGCATACAAGCAAGCACACAAACTAACACTGGGAAAACATAGCCTCCCCGGTGGAGGTAATTGGTTTAAATTATAATTAAGAGTTGGCCCAGAAGTTCAGTCGGGGGGCAGTTTTTTTTTTCTAACTGATGTAATTTGGTGTCATTAAAGTCCAATAGACAGGAATGCTGTTATAACAATAAATATAATGCACAAAGAACATATTAATGGGTTTTTTTTGGAACGACCAAACATGTTACTCAGCTTACAGCACTTATTTATATTTTGTAAATTATATCATGTTTTCACCTTTTTCATTTTTTATCTTTTTCAAAATTTGACCACAGAATTTCCTTGTTGTATTCAGCGATGCAGAAAGTGGCAAAATGGTGCCATGATGTCTGTGTTAGCTGTTTGCTACACCTGAGTCCTGTTTAGTCTATGGTGTTGTTTGCATTTTGATGCACCATGAAACTCATGCTGCATTACATTAGAGACAGTTCCTGTTTACACTGTTACCATGACTGCAAAGAAAACAATGGACTGTAATAATATTATGTGTGTTTGACTGAGTTAAAGAGGCAAGACTATAAATAAAATAAAATAAATTTTAGCTGGATTTATGTTTGTGTTGTAAATGCTACTTTAGAATTTGTTACAGGATCTGTCTCAGCTCCTTTCATTATGAAACCTTAAATATTGTTTTCAGTTGTTAACATCCTCCTGGAACAGCAGCCCTACCAAACAATCAATATCCCCATCCTGGAATAGCTGCATGAAGAAACTGCTGTCCTCTTTACTTGTCAGATAATTCCCACGGTCCGTCCCCTCTGTCCTTTTGTTTCCTCTCATTTCTCCTCTCCATATCTGCAGCTGATGACACTCATGCCGTCCTTATCATCAGGTCCAGGTTGTTTTTTATTCTAATTAGGGGAGGCTGAGACTGAAAGGGTCTAGTTGCTATCTGTGATGCCCACCTCCATGCATCCAATATCTTTTAAAGGGTCATTCCCTTCATCGTGTAACCTGTTGTCTCACTCTTTCTTTCTTTCTCCAGAGAACCGTTTGGGGGTCCTCGTTCCCAGCGTCCTGAGCTCTCTCAGGAGACCAATATGGACTGATGGACAGATAGCATCACTAGCCTGCAACAGAGGAGGGGATGGGCATGGGTGGAGGGGAGAGCTGGTGAGTTAATGAGACTAAATGAGAGCCAGAAAGCGGTAAAAGGGTGTGAAAAGAGTTTTTATGTGGCATAGTTACCGTCTTTTTTTTTTTTTGGAAAGACGTTCATTGTTCTTATCGGTAGTTGGTGTTTACCCATAGAGGCTTCAAAGGGTTCATAGTCTGACCCTTTCTAAGTGACCTTGACACAATATTAAAATGGCAATACTCACCAGAGATCATAATCTACTCCTGTGTTGGTGTGCAGGGAAACTGCAACTGTTTGACAGCCAAATATGAAATCAAGGAACATGTTGCCTGGACTTAAATTCGACACTGCATAAAAAAACCAAATGAGAATAAGTTATGACAAGCTGCCAAAAACACAGACACCTCAGATAGAAAAATAACACTCGGAAATCCCCCTATTTCAACTGTAATTTCCACTACCAGCATGAAAGCTAATAAATGATAAAACAGTCATTTGACATTGTGGGTTTCATTCACTTCAGATACTGATCACTGTTAGTGTAGCTGAGCTGTGCAACAGTAAATGCTTAATCACACCATAAAGGGGTCTAACAGAATGCATTTGCACATCCTTGCAAGAAACTTTCAGTGTTAAAAAGAGGTTTTATGTTTCACCTCACCATCTTGCTTGAGATAGCTGGTATTACCACTGCGAACTCAACTATGTTCCACAGGCTAAAATGTTTGCAGTGCCTAATATTGCATAAATGCTTAAGTTAACATGATGTAAGAATGTTATACCTTGTAGTAAAAAGATTGATATGTTGGTATTTCTTTCAAAAAAGGTAAAGAAAAACTCCCAAAAGTCATGCAAAATGTTGTCCTTCATAGCAATCATCGTAATATCTTAGTTTTGTATTCATCCATCCATCCATCATCTACCGCTTGTCTGGGGATGCGGGTCGTGGGGCCAGCAGTTCAAGCAGAAAAACCCAGACTTTCCTCTCCCCAGCCACCTCCTCCAGCTCTTCAGAGGGGACATCAAGGTGTTCCCAGGCCAGCTGGGAGACAGTATTTCCAGCGTGACCTGAGTCCACCCCCGGGTCTCCTCCCAGAGGGACGTGCCCGAAACGCCTCGAGTCGGAAGCGTCCAGGAGGTGTCCTGAACTGATGCCCGAACTACCTTAACTGGCTCAGCAGCAGCTCTACTCTGAGCCACTCCTGGATAACTGAGTTCCTCACTCTATCTCTAAGGATGAGTCCAGCAACCCTGCAAAGAAAGCTCATTCTTTTGGTCATTTTGCAAAGTTAATGACCATAGGTGAGGGTAGGATGACCGATACGTCGATAGCTGCATTGTTGGGTCTGGTGTCTCTCATCTTCCTCTTGACAATACTCCATAGATTGTCTATGGGGTTCAGGTCAGGCGAGTTTGCTGGCCAGTCTAGCACAGTAACACCATGGTCATTCAACCAGCTTTTGGTACCTTTGGCAGTGCAGGCAGGTGCCAAGTCCTGCTGGAAAATGAATCCAGCATCTCCATAAAGCTTGTCAGCAGAAGGAAGCATGAAGTGCTCTAAAATTTCCTGGTAGATGGCTGCGTTGACTGTAGACTTCAGAAAACACAGTGGACCAACACCAGCAGATGACATGGCAGCCCAAATCATCACTGACTGTGGAAACTTCACACTGGACTTCAAGCAACGTGGATTCTGTGCCTCTCCACTCTTCCTCCAGACTCTGGGACCTTGATTTCCAAATGAAATGTAAAATTTATTTTCATATGAAAAGAG
>VUQH01026905.1:8289-21643 GCA_015106775.1 Etroplus canarensis
TGTTTTTTTTTTAATGGTTTTTTTTTTTTTTTTTTTTTTACAATTTCTGGTAGCTGTCCGTTTATTGGCCTGTGGCTTTGAACTTTGCCCACTGAAGTGTTTAGCCAATGGCAGGGCTTTGTTTATAGGTCCTGCCTGTTCCCAGTGTGTAAGAGGAATCAGAAGTGGTTTGTTAACACATCAAGCTGTCAGCGAGTTCCTGTTCTCCTCAGACGCTATGTTGGTCACTGACGGTGAGGCCAGCAGGAAGGGGACACGTTTTATTTACCTTTTCTGCTCTCACTTTTCTGCCTCTGCATCTGTTGCTTTGACCAGCTGCTCTCTGTGATTGTCTTACATAAGCTCTGTATTAATGTCTGTGTGACACAGTGGGTTTATCCTGATCAATGATGCTCAGCTCTTATAGCTGCATTTGTATTTACAGTGAAATGTTCTGCCTGAGTGGATTCAAGTTGTTTACCATAGACCCCTCTGTGTGTGTGTGTGTGTGTGTGTGTGTTCAGACCATTAGTCATGCAGTGAGCTGCCAGTGTAAGTGTGTGTGTGTGTGTGGATGGATGTGTGTATAAAAGTATGTAACAGCGCTCCATGCCTGCTCTCTTCTCAGATAAAGAGGAACTCTTTCAGAATGTACTGACGCAAGTGGCAGAGCAGTTTTCAAGGTAAGCAGATGGCTGTGTGCGCTCGCACTGCAGCAGATTTTTTTGTTATATTGCAGCGACATGCTGATATTCCGTATGCATGTGTTTTTACAGTCTAAATGTACTCTTGCTTTAGCTTCTGTGTTTTAATCAGGTTTATTGGGGGTGTTGACTGCTGTTGCTTTAGTTTGATGCGACTCTTCTTTACTGTTTAATAATCCAGAGAGGCTGCACACATATCTGGGCTCGTACAGAGCATGCGGTCCTGCTGGGTGTCCTCATACACATCTGCCTCTTGGCTTTGTCTTTCAGTGTAATCTTGTTGTTCCACACAGTGTTTCAGCTCTCTTATCATTTTCAACCCAATCAAACACTAAATCAGTGTTGCTGTTGCTACGAGTCTGAAGTACAGCAGGGCTCCTGCAGGTCATTAAAAAGGCTAAAAATAAGTCTGATTATATTAAAGTATTCAAATTTATACTGAAGTATTGATTTTGTGTCTGATGTGTTTTAAGACTGGTAGAAAAATCAAAGCCAGCAGGACTCATTTTGTACATCACTTTTTAAAGTTGTTACAGCTTCCTGTCACATTCATTAACATTAAAATGTTGTTACAAGGACCAAACTGTAAAGGTCACTAACATAATAGTGTGGTTGCATTGTCTGCCAGTGCTCCATTTACAACTTCACATAAGTACCAGTAGGATCTAACATGTGGCACATAGGATGTCAAGGTCGTGGCAAATGGTAAGGTGCTAAACGGAGACACAGCAGAGCTTATTTCTCACTGCCAGCATGACGAGAAAGTAAAGCATGTTTTATCCAAAGAGTGCACAGAATCACGCTTCACCATGTTCACAGGATTTTAACTTACTTAAAGCCCCTGTCACACCATGATGATTCAACGTATGCTGGGGTAGGAAAAATACTGCAAGTATGTCAGTTATGTTCTAGGGAAGTTTTGTCTGTGTTAAGAGCATGCATTGGTCCATGAGGTAGTACAGCGAGGTTGCACGAGTTTTGAGCATGCACAAAACCTCAGACGCTCGCCAGCATATGGCTCTTACGTCTGGCAAGAAGGGGAGCGGTATAAATGGGCTTCAAGCTGTGAACGCCGGCAGTACGCTAACATATATGTTCTTTATACGTCCATTTAACATCTGTTGTATGCCAGTGTTTTTAGAGGAATTTGAATGCATCATCATAAGCTTGTTAAATCGTCATGGTGTGACAGGGCCCTTCCTCAGTGGAGTGGGTAACAGCTGATGCTGTTGTTATCAGTGTGTGTCTGAGAGAATAATCTTAAAAACACAACATCCCAGGGGAATCCCTGAGCAGTAAATACTGAAATCCACACAACAAAGTGTCGTCTTCAGGCACAGCTTTGTCTCACTAAACAAAGAATCAGGACAAAATCTGAAGAATCACTTCCCTGCCTCATGTGGCCAAAAACGCATCAAATTCCTCAGTGACTATTCATTGACTATTGAATAGTCATATACTCAAGAATGTACGCTTTTTATGACTATAACACATCAATTTGAATGGTTTGTCTTTTTATATATATTGAGCTCTCAAAAAGATGATTTTGATTTTAAAAAGAGTGCAGGAACCCTGATTGTGTAATAAGAAGAGATGTACGCACAACAGGACCACAGTTGGACATAATGAAGCAGGATGTAATTCTGCAGACACCGTGCTGCTGGCAGTGTCAAAGACAACAGGATTCTGCAGCACCTGCGTTATTGAACAACTGGAAGACCTTGACTTAAATAGTAAAGGTCAAGTTCGTCATTTTATGGGTATGTTTCCATTTTTACAAGAATCACAGCTCCTAAGAGTAGTTTGTGTGTTCCTCTGCCAGCTGTGCATAAATGCCACCATTAGGTTTGTTCCTGGCATAATAATGTCTTAAGCTACGTCAGGGCCGGGCAGAAACTACTGCCGCTGTCCTGATACGACTGTTTGTGAGCCTCCTTGACTGCCCAGTGGATTTTTAATTCTCTGGAGTTTGTGCATCACAGCCAGCTAATGACAGGAAAATGTATCTGTGTCCTTCACACACTGCATTAACCTGTGAGCATGATGGATCATGGGCCACATGAGCTACACTGTGACTGACATTCTGGTTTAACTTGTGGATATGGATCAGTGGACACCAGTTCAGATGTGTCTTTCTTGCTCTGACTGAGACACAGGTTATGTGTAAACATACCTGAACACTGATTTTCTGTCTTCTTCATGGACTCCCTCCCTCCTTTACTGACTGCCAAGCTATCACTCCCGTCTGGACCGACCAGTAGAGACATGTGGATCTGATCCACAGCAAACTGAGCTTCTGATTCACAGTTTAATCACAAATGTGTTTTATTTACAATGATGCATTTTAAATTGCAGTGTTTAAAATCTATATTGTGATGGCAAACCTTTCCATACAGACACAAAAGCAACAGCACTTTAACCTGCAGGAACTGTATGAGATGGATATGGCACACAGTTCTGCTGTGTAAATGTTGTGTGGATGGTAAATGTAAGGAACACTCATGTGGAGGGGGGGCAGTTGAACAGATGCCTAATCTCTAAGCTCAGTAAGCTCTGAGGATATGCTGCCTGTAGACATGATAACACAGGAGGCAGAGCAGCACAGGGATGTGTCAGGAGTTGGTCCTACTTATACATAGGCTGTTCATTGTGGTTGCAGTTAATTAGTGATTGTTTGATTGTTTTAAAATCCACTGTGGTGCACAGTCTCAGATGGTCTCTCCTCTTTCTTTATCCATCTGTCCTTCTTTTTCTTCCTCTCACCTGTTCCCATCTGTCTGTAGAGCATTCAAAATCAACGAGCTGAAGACTGAGGTCACCAACCGTCTCGCCATGTTGGAGAAGAGAGTGGAGTGTAAGTCTGTTTTCCTGCTGTTCACATGCTTTATTCTTTATTTATCAGCTGCTAGGCCCATGTAGGAGACATATCAGAAATGGGACTATAGTGTTTTATTCATTATCACTGTCACATTCTGCAGAGAAATCCTCATGACTTACAGTGAGCTCACGGAAAGGCCTTTGAATGTAAATGTCACGTTGAAGGTAGAACACTGTGGAATGTTATATGCTTATTTACACAGGTAAAGATTAACTGGCAGGTTGAAATGATCAAGAAATGCTTTGTTCTGTAGGGAAATTGTTTTATGGTTTACATACATGGACCACATGCCAAAAAATGAATAAATGGAACATTTTGCTTAATAAAGTAATGAGTTGTATCAACTTTAACACATTTTTTACTTGAAAACAGAGGAGAAGCTCAAAATTTAGCTGCACTTATTTTGAAAGACAAAGCTAACCCATTTTAAAAATTAAGAATATTAAAGTATTGATAAAATTCTTAAAAAATTTGCAAAGAGTTTGCAGTTTGACTGTCACTGTCACCCACACAGGACGGGCTGGTCCCCGCCCTCCTCCATACTGATTCTTGCAGTATGCTATGCTATCCAGAGTGTATTTATTCTGTTCTGTTCTGTTCTGTTTTTATTTTGTTACTATTTATCTTCAGATTTTATAGTATAGTATACAATAGTGTATATAATTCTATTTTTTTCTTGACGTACTTGCTTTGCAGCTGTATGTTCGTAATGGCAAATTGAGCTGGCACCAAACACAACAAATTTCATTGCTGTAATAATGCACACTGTTACATGGTACATGACAATAAAAGAATCTTGAATCTTGTAACACATTAGAAAGGGGTGATCACTCTCCTAGGATTACTGCTTTTCTCTGAAAACTGCTGACGAACTCAAACAATGAGTCAGTAGTTACCGTTTTTGTCTGTCAGCTACAACAGGTTTACGTGTGCCGAGGTTTCGTCCTCTCGCACAGCGCTTATGTCCAGTCAGTCTAAATAAAATTAAAATGTAGCTACTGACCACAGAAAAGCAGGTTAGTGGCCAGCTGTCACCTGCCTTCTCCTGTGTCCAGCTGATTATTTCAGCTGGATAGTTATATACCGATGGCTCAGATCTTATTCTTATTGTTGAGCTGGCTTCTCAGCACCTGTCTTACCTTCATTTGGCTGTGGCTGACCTTCTTGCATCTTCATTGTGGTTCCCGTTGGCCTGTAGGTTACCCAGGTACTGGTAGCTGTGCTGTATGTCTGCTGTTCTGCCTTCTAGTAAAGCCACCCCTTCGGTCCAGATCACCCTCCCTCTCTTTACCACCGTACGACCACATGTAACCAGTCCAAATGACATCCCGCTGTCCTGGTGAGGTTGATCAGTGAATATCTCTGATATCAGATGGTTACTCCACGTGAAAGATGAATCTACAAAGGTAATTTGGCACAGATTTTAAACTGGATGCCCTTCCTGATGCAGTCCTTCCATGTTGGAAGGGGCTAGTGTCTCCTCCTGGGCTTGAACCTGGGATCTTTTCATGTGCAAGGGAAATGTGCAAACAGTATGGAGTCACGTTGCGTACCTGATGAAGGTTATCAGTGCACTGTTAGCCTTGTATTGTGCCGAGCGCTCCAGTATCCATGGATGGGCATCGAGTCTTAGACTTGCTTGTAGTCAGCACAGGTCCAGTTTGGTCTGACTGGTCTCAGAGTCTTGGTGTACTGTGCTACAGCTCTTCGTACCTGCCTTTGTGTGTGTGTGTGACTTTTTCTTGTTATGGAGGGTGCAGCCACTTAGCGTTGGTGTTGTGTGATGCCTCCTTCTCCCAGATGTTCTTCCAGCTTTGCTCAGTCTCAGCTGTGGGTGGGTCTGCCCTTGTACTGTTGTTTCCTAGCGGTCTCTGCTTCTCTGGTGTATCTCTTCAGTCTAGTAGCTTAAGCTGTGAGCCTTTATTTAGCAGCTTCTAGAACCTCAGTGATGGACAACTTGTTCCATTTCTTATCATCCAGGATCTGTCTCTCGTGACGCCTTTCTGTGCCTTTGATAAAAAAAGAGGATGTTCCTTGATTTTTGTAACATCTTTCCAAGGTTCCTTGATTTGGGCTTCAGACATTCTTGGATGGGGGCTGTCTCTTCACACATTTTTGATCATATACTCAAGTGTTTCTAGGATTACCATGGCTTATACAAGCTCATTGGGTCTGTGATACTGGTGGTGGGGATGGTCAGCCAAGGGGAATCGTATCCTTGGTGGTGTCACTGTCTTGAGTCAGGCTCAGCTCAGTGGATGCATCTGTTATAGCAGGTAGTTGGACACTGTGCTCCCAGGCACTTCTCGGTCATTGGGGATGCTCATCTTCAGTTCCAGCATACGGTGCATATAACCTAACTCATTGGGTCTCCTGTCAGAGTAACATTTCAACAATTCGGTCTTCCCAAGTCCTTGTTTATGTGTGTCTTGTTCCAAGTCAAGATGCTCCCTGCTCTTAGACCCAACCTCAAAAAAACTGAATGCTGTAAAAAAATGAAAAGGTGCTTCAATAAAGTATTAGTTTAAAGGTGTGCATAAATAAATACATGGACAGATAGAACAGAAGGACAGAGTTGGATATACATAAATGCACCGCCAGCACCCTACCACCTCCAAATTTCTCCTCCCTGTGCCTGAAGCTTTAGTACCGACTGCACTCTAGAGATCATAAATCCCTGCAGAAAATGCCAATCCAGACAGTGTTGATGAGATACTCCAGTCTGTGCAGTATCATCCTGTGGCTTGAAAAAGGCTTGAGCTTCTATCTGCAGACTGTGCTTCAAAAAGAAGATTTAACAGATAGTGTTTTGTCACGTGTTGCAGATAGATTTCATGACGCTGAGCTTCTTGCATTATGGCTTTAAAACTACAGAAGAGAAGTTAATAGTATTCATACTGATTATCATACATTAGTACACTGGTAACTGCATACCTTCAGTTTGTATTGTTTGAACTTGTATTCCTCTACAGTTTATGAGGCTGTGATTAGATAAGTTGAAGGCATAGTGCTTATGTAGTCTGCTAACCCACCTTGATAGGCTTTTAACTTTGTTAGATTATTAGAGTCCACTGAACATTGATACTTACACAACATCCAGTATAAGGTCCTTTTCTCCTCTATTATCAGTTCCCAAGTTTTTAGCATTTTATTAAATGCAAGCAGGAAGTTTGTTCTTCTGAAGGCGCCGACCTGCTGACAACCTGCTCCAGTTTACATAGTTTTACCAGCTTGTCTGATGGCATCTTGGCACACAACCTAAAAGCCCGTTATAAAATATGATCAATAAATGTGCCGTGATAGTTTGGCTCACTTTGCTATTTTTACCATCAGGGTTCTTCTTTTTAATAGAGGACTTAGTGTTCACTGTTAAAGTAATTAACAGCAGGAACATTTAATCAGTGATTGTTTTGCAATCATTACATACTTTGAGCAAGGCTGCAATCAAAGATAAAGGTTGGATATGCAAACCTGAAGGAGTCAGCAGACAGACTCTTTTGATTTGTGTTTTATGTTTGGACTGCAGGACTGCTCCACCAAGCTTTCATAATTCTGCTTTTCAGCTTCAGATTTGGGTCAAACAGTGTGAACTAAAAAAGATATGCAGAAATATGTAGAAAGCACTATCATTCTGCTATCTGGTACGAAACCCGGAACAGAATGGGTCATTCCACATCAGCTCATCCAACCCTCCCAGGTTGTGTCAGAGTTTCCTGGAAAAGCACTGGTGAAAACCCCCATGAACTTCATGGAACCTTGAGGCTAAACTTAATCTTCGTTTTCTTTCTGAGCCTTATTATTTTACGTGGACTGGGTTGAAATTTGCGCTGAATATCCAGTTTATGTTAATTATTGAGGTCAAATGTTTCATAACACACAGCAGAAAGCTAATACTTTTTTACAAACCTATACAAACTTTTCTTATTAAATGATGGAAGGAAAATCATTAACAGCAGAATAGCAGAAAAAGTAACTGAAAAAATACATCAAAGAATGCCCCCAAAATGTGTTAACCGCTTATGTCTCCAAACTTTGTGAGAGCTAATCCAAATCCAAAATGAACAGCCTTGGTTAACAAACACTTGGGAATGAATCCATTTATCCTCATCACCCAGGGCAGAGTGAGATGTACAAACCTGCTGTGAATCAGGTACTGAAAAATTCTCAGCTGGAATCCTAACAGATCTGATACCACAGAAAAAAAGCTGCCTCTTCTGTCAATATGGCGTGAAGAATGGTGACAGTTCTACGGGTCTCTTTATATTCAAACCATCTGGTTCACCAACAGGGATTCTGTAAAACACCAGTCATAAGCTACACAAAGTCTTCAGAATCTTTCCACTAATATTTTTACGCCGAAATGTAGATTTTATTCTTCTAATTTTACATTTGTTTTGATTGCATCATGCCTGTTTTTGTCATACTGTATGGTAACACATTGCTTATTAGCATCCGTAAGAAACACTACCACATTTAGCATGCTGGCATATATTCATAGCATTATTTATCCCCCAATGTCATTAGCTGAGTGCTAGCACGCTGCAGGTATTAATGCTCAATTCCAATTTTTTGCTGAGATCTAATTATTTTGCGTGATCGTTCACCTTAGCAATCCAAGAGCCAGTTTACCAAGCCGGGGATTGGACTACCAAGGTCTCTGCCTTCGACTGCCACCCAGTTACATAGCACCAGACCGCCATGATCCCTCCTGCGGGTGGTGAACCTACCAGAGGGTGGACCCATGTTGCTCATTCAGGCTGAGCCCGGCTGGGTTCCGTGGGCAGAAACCTGGCCACCAGGTGCTTGCCGGCCAGTCCCTCCCCCAGGCTTGGCTCTAGTAACCCCAAACAGGGCGAGGTACACTGTGTCCTTAGAATTCTGTTCATCATTGGGATCCTTTTGGACCACTCTTCGTCTGGCTCTTCACCCACAACCTTTTTATCTTGAGAGACCCTACTGGGGCAAACGTCCCCCAACAACATAGCTCCTGGGATCACGAGAACTCACCACCCTCCACCACCACCACCACCACGAGAAGGTGGCGATCCATGGAGGAGCTAGGGAGAGGAAGTCAGAGGCTCAGAATAGAGCCTCTGCTCCTCCACATCGAAAGGCGGCAGTTGAGGCGTTTCATCTGATCAAGATGTCTCCTGGACGCCTCCCACTTGAGGTGTTTCGGGTGTTTTTTGCCAGTTTGTAAAGCAGTGGCAAAAGGAAATGGTTTTGGCCTAAGAACAACCCAGCAGGACAGACACCAAAATTACACCATAAAGTTTTCTCACTGTGGTTTTACATACAGCTAATCAGGACACTTCATTAAATCCTCTGTTTGATGTCTGAACATCAAGACACACTTTTGGAAAATATACCTGAAGATTTCACCTCTAAAGGTGTTTTCAGCTCTTCTCTCTCCAAACATCTCCACTTTAGTTGCAGCTTCACAAATGACGCACAGCCACTTCACACAAGCACGCCACATTGCCTAGATACCTGGTTGCTGTGGAAACAGCGTGGCACCCACATAGATCTCCATCCTCTCATCACTTTGGTCGCCATGGTCACCTGTTCTAGTGGGAGCTGAAGTGTAATTGGAGGCAACCTTTTCTGTTTCGGTAGATTGATGAAAGGCAGAAAAGCAGACAGGAGGACACAGAGTCACATAAAGACGTGAGAGTCCAGCTGCAGTCTGCTGAGTGATCAGACCGCTGCTAGAATTCATCCTGGCTCAATAAGTGCATGTTGCTTATTACACAGTTCTCCCCTCTCAGTAAAAACCTCCCACATAGACCAGCCTCCTCAGCCAGTCTCCAACCCCCTGCTGTTTTCTCAGTCAAACTGATGTTGCACTCAGGAGTTTCCATCATTTATCAGCTTAGGCACTGATAGGCTCAGCATTGTTAAACTATTCTCTACACCTCACCACTGTAGACTTTGGGGACACATGACGAGATGCATGCATCTCTGCTTTGATTTACTACTTTAATCAGCTGTGCTGTGATGGACTGCAATACCCCAGTATGCCTCCCTTTGAAGAAGAAGAAGAAGAAGATATACTTTATTAATTAATGGGGAAATTAGGATGTTGGAACTATTTTCTGCTTGATGCAGAAATTTACTTATCCAGCCTTTTGTTTTTAAATGATACTTCAAAGTCGCACAGTTTAGGCAGTGCGATGCTACAGTGGTTAATGCTCACAGCAAGAAGGTTTTGGGTTTGAATCCCCAGCTTGGCAGGGGCCGTTCTGTGTGGGATTTGCATGTGTGGGTTCTCTCTGGCCTCCCACAGTCTACAGACAGGCACACTGATTGGTGATTCTAAGGCAGGCATTATACTTGGTTATGGACACGAGACATCTGCAGAGACACCATGGACGAGTAGTCACTCCTGTTATGCTTTTTCAAGTCAGCTCGCACTCATAGTCAGTGCAATGTAGTGTAGTGTCACCACAGACAAGTCCACAAAAATTGACAAGCAAGTGGATATGCTTGCAAAATTTACATCAAAAATAACATCATATACCCATGTGTGGTGGCCCTGCGGATGTGAGGTAGATAAAGTGATTTAAGTGCTATACAGTCTATTTCCATTTCCACCCTAACCACATGACTCTGACTCTGAAACACCAGCTGGAAGTCATAGTTCAGTCATTTAACTGACTCTACCAGTGGCTCTAATTTCTTGGCTGGATAGACTAGTGCGTATTATTTTATCATCACGTGTAATTCACGTGATGAAAATGTGCAAACAACATGCCACTGGCAAAGAGGTTGCCAGAACCTACAGTTGTTTCATTTGAAAACATTTTGAAAACAAAGGAAAAGCTCCTGTTTCACAGGAGTTGGTGGAGACCAAAACCAGAGCATTTAAAGGGACAGTGCGTCCTCTGTCAGTCTCTCAGTTTTAAAGAAAGTGATGCTTGAAAATTTAACAGCCTCTGTTTTTGACTTTCATCATATGAACAATCAGAAGTCAGTGTAAGTAACAGCACAGACTGACCATGTTGCTCCAGTCCCCCAGTCATGGTCAGCAGAATGGCTTGATAATATTAACTGTGTTAAAGTCCAGTGAAGTATTAATGAGTGACTGTCTGTCTGTCTGCAGTGGAAGGCATGAAGGTGGTGGAAATTGAGAAATGTCGCAACGACATCAAGAAGCTCCGTGAGGAGATGGCTTCCAGAAACAACAGGTGACAGGAGCACAAGCGGTTCTCTGCCCCATGATGTATGAGTGCAGCAGCAACAGGGATGATAATAGTTACTGGATTATTAGAACAAGTATCCAAACAATTGATGAGTCGTTACAAAGTCTGCCCACCTCCGTTTCTTGTTGAACAGTTTGTTAAGCTGATTTTGCTGAGTGATGAGTGCTGCAGTGTAAAAAATGAAGGTGCTTGGCTTTTAGTCTGCAGTCACTTTGTGCTCTGGGAACTCATAATGGATATACTTAACAGCTTTACTAGAATTTATAGATCATTTATTTGAATGGGCATTTAAATTAAGCAGTACTTAGAAACGTAATGACTGTTACCGGTAGTGCTACCATGATTTTGACCTAAACAGCACGTGGAGCAGCAGTAAGGTGGTGAAGGTTTACTCAGAAAGGCTCGTTTTAATGAGCGCTTTCTAAAATGGAAATTATAGTATGGATATTGTCGTTTGTTCTTGTTTGCTCTTCATAGCCTCAACATGTTTTTTCTTTTTCAGTAATTTCCTGGAAGACCACAAGAAGCTGACTCCTCGTAGAGACGTGCCCTCCTACCCCAAGGTAAGGCTTTCTACTCCACTGTGTTTCCACATCTAACACCTCCACTCTGGTTCCAGGAACCAGATAGAACAAATGTCCACAGGTGTGTAGAGTAGCTTACAGCGGATAAATCAGTCACAACTTTTACTGAAAGCAAGACTACTCTTGAATAACGCAGTCACTATAGCTAGGTCCACACCGTTCCCCTGCACAGACCAGCCATTCATTAAACAGAAGAATTTATAATAGGTCTGTGTGACATAATGGGGTTCATTACACTCCTGCAAAGTGAAGCACTGTGGTTCCTTTACAGTTTTGTTGCTCATAAGTGTATAATTTTAAAATCTCAGGGATTTTTCAAGTTAATATTTCTTGTGAAGGTACCATGTGAAGCTCACATCTTACCAGTAAGACTGTACCTTCAGCTTCTCCCTCATATTCTCCCCAAGGGGGCGCCACAGTGGATTAATCCACATTAATAATTTAGCACTGTTTTTACATTGGATTTTCTTCCTAATGCAACCATCCATGTGTCCTCACCTGGAACTGAACCAGGGACTTTTTGCTTGTAAGGCGAATGTAAAGCACTACACTACAGGGACATTAATCTCAGATCTTATGGATTTTGGAGATTATTGTAAATATTCTCAAATATCCTCTCCCACAGCTCCGTTTCCTTTCTTTTACACTAACAGCAGTAAAAGAAATGGATAAGCTACATCTCCTCCTCTAACTTCATTCATGATAGTCATGAAGGCCTGCCATACAGTAAGCACCAGCAGACCAGGGTTCAGTGGACCACCTTTAACAGACTGGGGATGAAGGCTTGAAATAATAAAACATAGTACCAACAGTATATCCAAATGTAACAGCAATACAACTGAGTTCAAAAACTTAAGTACATGTAAAGGAATAAATATAATGTTCCATATCAGCAAAATAACACTAAATATTGGATAAGCAGAAAAGGATGAATGGATGGCTGGATGGATGATTGATTAATAGAGTGTGTTTATTTTCTGCAGACAGTTCTGTGTGTGATACTTTTGATCTTGATCAGTATTAATAAATCAGTGTGCTTTAGTTTCAGTGTGTGGAAACTGTAGTTAGTGTGTAGAGATATGTGCCCCTGAGCTAGACGGAGGCGGACAGGGTTAACTGCAACTCTGTTGCCTGCAGTACATGCTGTCACAGCAGACCACAGATGCCCTGAAAAAACCCGCCTTTGATGTCTGGCTGTGGGAGGCCAACGAGGTAAGACTGATCAGCTTGCTGAACCCATCTCACCCACAATTCCTCTCTCCTCTCCTCTCTCTGCACCCTCTGTCTCCCTGTGTGCCCTGCTGCCCTTTGTGTGTGTGTGTGTGTAGTACCATCTGTCTAAGGAGACAATAGAAGCTCTTAAATTGCCTACATTTGATGCTTGGCAGTGGGAGCCCAATGAGGTGAGACTTATGATCTGATTAATCCACTGATTCTTGTTTGACCAGGACAGATTAATTATTAACTGTTACAGATTAATCAACTAATGATGAAGTTGTAGATGACTATTTAGTGAATGTGCTTTTAACAATGTTCTGATTGTTCATTGTTGTGTGCTTATTTTTTAAATCTTTGCTTAAAGTATTAGAGAAAACAAATACACTATATGGACAGAAGTATTGATCCACAGCTCCTAATGATTGAATCCAGGTGTTTGATTCAGTCCCATCAAAGCCAGCAGTTAGCCATACAGTCTTTACAAACATCAGTGAAAGAATGGGTGGTTCTAAAGAACTCACTGAATTCCAGCGTGGTACTGTAATAGGATGCCACCACTGCAACAAGTCAGCTGGTGACATTTCTTCCCTCCTAGATAGTCCACCATCAGCTGGAAGTCTGAAGCATTTAGGAATCACAGCAACTCAGCCACCAAGTGTCAGACCATGTCAAGTTACAGAGCGGGGTCACCGAGTGCTGAGGAGCAGAGTGTGGAAAAGTGTCCAACACTCTGCAGAGTTCAAACCTCCTCTGGCGTTAACATCAGCACAGAAACTGAGCACCAGGAGC
>VUQH01026911.1:0-10697 GCA_015106775.1 Etroplus canarensis
TCAGTCAATGACATGACCCAGATGAAAAGCCAAGGTCTCTGGGCTCCCTTGAAAGACAAGACTACTATTACAGCAGACAAAAGAGCACTGAAAGTGAAGGAAAGCCAGCTGCTGATTTATCGGCACTGATAGAAAAATCCCCACCTTCATCTCTGGGCTGCCCTCATATCGAGGGTTCATTTAGTGCAGGAGTTCCAAACAGCTCTTACATGTGTGGTTTTCCACTAAGCAGCACTACTGCTCATTACTGTCTGTTGCAGACAGCAAGATATAATAATCGATAATATCGAATAATCGAATAATATGAGGGAACATTTTAGTTCAAACACCACTTAACCATTATAAAGGTGAGACTGAACTGGGCTTCAATCAAATTCCCTTTTTACTGACTTGTGAAAAAATGACTAACACCAACTATAATTTATTGTACTACTGCCATGACAAGTATATTCTCTGAAATCTACTAAAATGGTGTTGCATAATTCACAGTTCAAAATACTCTTTATTGCATATCAGGGGTTGATGCAGCCTCTCAGTTCATCCTCTGTCTGAAACGTGCTTCTTTCCCTTTTACCCCATGATGTCTAAGTGAACATAATAAGAACCCTAACACCAACCCTACCCTACTTTACCCTAACCCTATATTTTGGAGAAAGGCAAAACAGACATTTTTGGTAGAATGTAAATAGTGGTTGATGTTTGTCCGTTAGAATGATTATTTTGTTTGTTCCCTGATTGCCAGGACTTAGGAGAACTGTACAACAAAAGCAAAAAGTACATATTCTGATTGACTAAGGTTAGGGTTAGAGTTAGGGTGAGGGTTGGGGTCATCCCTGATAATGACTTACGATGACTATAAAAAGCAATCACCCCTTTGGATGTTTCACCCTTTTATTGCTTTAATAAATACAGTTATGGTCAATATAATTTGTCTTTTTTGACAAGATTCTGCAAAAAAAACAATCTGTCATGTCAAAGTAAAATCAGAGTTTTACAACATTATGTCAATTAACTAAAAATAAATAGTGTAAAATAAATGTTTGCATAAATATTCACCTCCTGAAAAGTGTAAGACAGGAGATGGCTACAGTAATTTAAGTAATTTCCCCCTGGGGATTAATAAAATATTCTGATTCTGATTCTGACTCTGAAAAGTTCCAACTCACTGGACGTCCCACGGAGTTCAGTCACATCCATCATTAATAAATAGAAGGAGTATGGCACTTGTTTAAATCTGCCTAGAGCTGGCCCTCCTCACAAACTGAGTGACTTGGCAAGAAGTAGGCTGGTGAGGGAGGCCACCAAGACTCCTACGACCACTCTGAAGGAGTTAGAGGCTTCAGTGGCTCAGATGGGAGAGACTGTACATAAAACAACTTTTGCCCGGGTTCTTCACCACTTGAAGCTGTGTGGGAGAGTGGCAAAATAAAAGCCACTGTTAAAAATGGCTCAAATGAAATTGCTCCTGGAATTCATCCAACGTCAATTGGAAGTTTCTTTAGTCTGATGAGACAAAATTGAGCTTGTTGGCCATCAGACTAGATGCTACGTTTGGCGATCACCAAAAGCTGCACATCACCACAAACACAGCATCTCCACTTTAAAGCATGGTGGTGGAAGCATCATGCTCTGGGGATGATTCTCAGCAGCAGGACCTGCAAGGCTTGTAAAGGTAGAGGGGAACATGAATGCAGAAAATATCAACAAACCCTGGAGGATAATCTGACTCAGTCTGCAAGACAATTACAGCTTGGGAGAAGAATTATTTTCTAGCAAGACAATGACCCCAAGCATACAGTAAAACTACACAGAAAAGTTTAAAGACAACAAGGTGAATGTACTGGATTGGCCAAGTCAAAGCCCAGATCTCAATCCAATCAAGAATTTGTGGCTGGACCTGAAAATAGCTGTTCATGCGGATCCCCGGGTAACCTGACAGAGCTTGAACTTTTTTGGAAGCAAGAATGGAGACAAATGTCAGTGTCCAGACGTGCCAACCTGATTGAGAAACGTCCACAGACTCAGTGCTGTGACTGCAGCCAAAGGTGCATCTACTAAATATAGGGGGTGAATATTTCGACAAACATTTATTTTAATTAACTGACATTAGTTGGTAAAACTCTGTTTTCACATTGACATGAAAATGCTTTTTTAACAATTTCTTGTTGAAAAAAGCCAAATTACACTGACCATAATTTTATTTATTGAAGCAATAAAAGGGTGAAACATCCAAAGGGGGTGGATACTTTCTAGGCATTTTATGTAGGTGGCCCAAATATTTTTGTCCATATAGTGTATATATATAAAATATGACTGAAATTACTGGAAAATCTCTGCTACTCTAGACCGAGTCCTCCAAACAGACCAACATTACATTGCTAGATTTTTGTATTTAAAAAAAACAAGCAACAAAATCCTGTATTTATTGAACCATGAGGATAAAATAGCGATATGACACGCTGCTAAGTGTGCAATAATCGAGTAAAAAAAGCATTTTAATAAAAGAACATCACTGCTCACTGAGCTCATTATTATCAGTTTGAAACCTGGGCTGCACGGTGAAATTGGCTGCACATATGGCCAGACACCATAATGACTGCTTTAAAAATGAGAGAATGCCCTGGCCTCCTCGCGGCATTACTTCAACACAATGTACAGTCTAAATTCTTCATTTAATACAACAGGAGCGAGTAAACCTTCATCACGCTAAGCCGATTACAGGCTGGAGGAAGAAAGATCAGGAGAACTCATGTGTTTCTCCCCTGAGCAGCAAAAAGCAGATGTAATCAGGATAAGTTATAAGAACAAGGATAAGTCATGCACAGGGATTAAAATGGCGAAAAATTAACTCATATAGGTTTATCCCGATCATCTGTTGTCACAGTTAGAATCTTACTGTCGATCTCCAGTGAGGATCATCACACTCAGCTTGTACATTTAGGAGAACCAAATATGAGTTATGTTATTTCTGTTGACTTATCTGGTTCCTTTTCTACTATATCGTTTGTCTCCGCCGCTCTCCTCCTTCTCTCCATCCTACCTACCTCTTTATACTCTTGCCATTTCTATCTGTCCTTCCTGCACTCCCCTTTCGTCTCTCAGGGCTCTTAAGAGCTCGCTGGGGTTCACACCCATCTGCGATGTTGACTGGCCGTAAACAGAGCACACAGAGACTCACAGGCCTGCCCACCATTCTAAACAAAAGAAAGGACCTCCAAGCAAATACTCACAGAATGAATGATATAGAGCCAAACCTTTACTGAGGTCACTTGCGGTGTGGATTACAGGACTTGATTTGAGATTATACCCATCTGTGGTTGCTTAATCATAGCCCCCTTTTTTCTGTATGCATTAATATGAGTCAACACTTTAAGTCCTGCACCAAGACACTACAGTATCTACTTTGGCTTGCACCACGGATCACGGCATGTTTGTATTAGCTCCGTTTAGCATTGATTTTAATGTTGCAGACCCCTTAAAAATTACAAAATCTCCTATACCTACAAATCAGAGCATATGGTGGTATTGTTTTAATCTGTTCCACAGAGTGACAAATGCATCCTTCAAGACATAAAAAATGTCTTGTATTGATCGAGCTGCGTGAGGTCAGTCTGGACCAGTCAGCCACAGGCAAAGCAACTGTATGTGACACATGACAGCTCACTAACAGTCCTGAAATCTACAGCCTCAGAGCAGCTCGGGGTGATGGAGGGAGAGGCGTTTTTCTCTTTTGTTTTATGCTGCTTTCACGCAGGAATTGACTTTTACACTCACAAACCACAAGTTAGAAATGTAATAGTGGAACCTGACAAATCACCAACATTGAGGTCAAGAGATGCAAGGCAAGGAGTCCAACCACTGTAGCATCTTGGATAACAGCGCTCTCTGGTGTTATCAGACAAAATAGCAACTAACAATCTTTGCACAATGCATGAAGAAAGTGAGTCGGTGAATGTGAAATGTGATGCAGCCTACAGCAGCTGGGAGAGTAAAATGATCTTACAGGTCAAGTACAGTTTGATGAAACCTCAGGAAGTTTTTCAAAAAAATATAAAAGCAAAATAAATTAAATTACTGACATGTAAACCAGCCACTGATGGGAATTCTTTACTGTCACCTGTAATCTAAACTGTGGGCGCGTGACTCCAGATATTCAGTCGCTGTAAAACAGGATATTACATCCGTGGCTCAGGCGGTGTGCACAGAGACAAATGTGTGGGTATTTTGCGAGAAGTGTGCTGAGAACTGGGGAGGAAGAGGAGAAAGCTAGCGGATCTCACCTGGTACAATCTCAAACAGGTGCCTTCCTGGTTCATCTGGGTTAGCTGTGAGCTCATTGACCTGGCATCCCTGTAGTGGTATACAGCCCTGAAACGTATAAGGAAAAGCTTTTAAGTGGTTATACAGCACAAATGCATTAATGTCCCTATTCTCTGTCTATCTGTCTCTTATCTTCTTTTTTACTCCCCTTTTACTTTTAGTTCTGTCAATAACAAAAAGGATTAATATTCTTTTAAAAAAATATTATGTTACATATTACATTACATAAGAGAAGCCAGTTCCATTCCAAACGTAGCAGATTTTATCATTTCCCAGAAAATGGGCAAACGAAAATGCTAATTAATTTTCATACACTACTGTTATGCAAATATTAGGAGTTGGACACATTGAGGTAAACAGCCGTGGTTTGCACTGACACATGCTCGCATCTATCGAGACATTTTCCCAGGCTTCTGTTGCTAAGAATATATCCCACCATCTGGTAAGTTGGCAATAGTTTGCTTTTCTTTTTTAATCCACTGCTATGACTAACTAAACCCTAAGTTGAAGCAGTATGTACAATGGAAAGTGCAAGGTAGGTGCCTGGATTTTAAGATGATTTGAGATTTATTGATTACAGATGTGTAAGTTGCAGTTGTTAATGTTAGTATGTGCTTATCCCTCTGAAGTCTAACTCTGACCTATGTCTTGTTTTTGAGGGTGAGGGGTTAACCTTGTGAGGTGTAAGTCATCACTGATCATCTTTTGTTAATTAAAATTAAGCACACCATTTGGTCTGATCATAAGAATAAGGGTGCTCAGATTGGCAATCCATAACGACCAAATACACCATGTGGACAAAAGTATAGGGCGACACTTCTTAATCATTGAATTCAGGTGTTTTTTTCAGTCCCATCGCCACAGCTGTATAAAATCAAGTACCTAGCCATGTAGTCTGCCTTTATAAATATTTGTGAAAGAATTCAAGTGTGGTATTGTAATAGGATGCCACTGCTGCAATAAGTCAGTTTGCAAAATTTCTTCTGTCCTAGATATTCCACGGTCAACTGCAAGTGGTATTATTGCAAAGTGGAAACATTTAGAAACCACAGCAACGCAGCCACAAAGTGACAGACCGCATGAAGTTACAGAGCGGCGTTGTTGATACTGTGTAAAAGTTGCCAACACTCTGCTGACTCACTAACTGCAGAGTTTCGAGCCTCCTCTGGTATTAGCATCGGCACAAAAAATGTGCATCAGGAGGAGCATCATGGCATGGGTTTCTATGGCCGAGCAGCTGCATGCAAGACTTACATCACCGATCACAATGCCGAGCACGGGACAGAGTGATGTAAAGCATGCCACACTAGACTCTGTAGCAGAGGAAACATGTTCTGTGAAGTGGTGAATCACGCTTTTGTGTCTGGCAGTCTGATGGATGAGTCTGACTATGTTGTGCCAACTGTAAAGTTTGGTGGAGGAGGGATAATGCTATATTGTTGTTTTTCTGGGGATGGCTTGGGCCAGTGAAGTCCAAATGAAGGAAAATCTTAATGCGTCAGCATACCAAGACTTTTTGGACAATTCTATCATTCCAACTTTGTTGGAATAGTTTGACTGTGCCTCAGAGCACAAAGCAAGGTCCATAAATGTACAGCTGGATGAGTTTGATATGGAAGGCCTTGACTAGCCTGCGCAGAGCCCTGACCTCAACCCAGCTGAACACCTTTGCGATGATCTACAATGGAGATTGTGAGCCAGGCCCTCTCTTCCAAAATCAGTATCTCTTCAAATTCTCTTCTGGATAAATGGGCAAAACTTCCCACAGACACACTCAAAAACCTTGTAGAAAAACCTTCCCAAAAGAGTGGAAGCTGTTATAGCTACAAACGGGGGACCAGCTCCATTTAGAATGGGATGTCATAAAAGCTCCTGCAGGTGTATCGTGTAGGTGGCCCAATACATCTGTCCATATACAGTAGAGTACTGCATGTTTGATCCAGTGTCCAGTTCTTTTTACTAGTGTGACGCAAACCATGCTTGGGCAAGTGTTCCATGCCCTGGCCCACTTGATGAGGTGGTGGACCTGAATGGTACATCTCTGGTGTGATTACTAGCCATGCCTAAGAAAGGATCTCCTGTGCTTTGTCAATAGTAGCTGCCCCTGTAAACCTATAACCACGCTCTGCAAGAGTTCATTTTGTTCAGCATATTGTAAAGAAATGTGTGCATGAGAGACTCAACTCTGAGTTAGTTTAGTTAGTTTCCCACTCACATTCATCTCAGCCCTCACTGTTCACCCTCTCCCTTCCTTCCTTTCTTCCTAACTCCTTCCTTATTACTCACCTCTTAGCCCCTCTAAAATTTTAAGCAGCTACTCCTGTGATTGAACAGGGACCCACACAGATTATCAGAATACATTATCCAGATCAATACACATTTAGCCCTGAGAACTTAGGCCAAGTGAGCTGTGAAGAGATGCCAGCGTCTGTAGGTCGGCCTCGTTAATCTCCGCACTGGCATCCTCCATCAAACAGGCAGAAGCGTCTGCCAAACCGCCTCAGCCTGAGGGCCGGGCTGTCGCCAGCATTAGTCGCCATGGTAACAAATGGATGGGGTGGAAGCTGTGGATGGATGGAGCACAGGGGCAGGGCAGGATGGGTGTCCCAAGGGTGCTATGTGCTCAGAATAACACAAGTAGCTAGCCGGGGATGAATGAATAAGAAAAGGCAACACGTAACCCGAGAACACAAATCACACAGTCAAGTAGCGCAGACTGGAAGAGCAGGAAAGCACTGCTTGTCCTTTTCAGTGTTTTAGCTAATTATTGTGGAACATCCAAGCAGCTGCACACAGATGTGGACACGCCCACTTTAACCACGTTTGTATATGAATGCCAGTCGCCCTTTATTCCGGCCCGATCTCTCGGGGCTTGTTCACGTGGCAACGGTGCAAGATGGCACACGGACATGACACACCGCTGTTGAACGGTACAGTGTGTGCAGACTCAAACCTGAAGCACCCCAGACTCCTAATGGTTGGCGAGTGTCATGCCCAGGTCTATAAACAGATGCCTCCTCGATCTAATTACCGCCAAACCGGACACAAAGCAAACAAAGAAGCAGCAGTAAGCCGCTAATAGAACTTCAATTGCACAACCCTATCGGCAAGCTACATACAAGGTTCCAAAGTACAGTATGCCAGGCTGAATTACTCTCAAAAGAAATCACTGATGGTGTTGGAAAAATGTACTTAAACCATGTGTTTAATGGATGTTTTTTTTTAAAATCTAGGCTTCTAAGTTTTCGTGCAACATAGCTGAAGAGTCACTGTGTAAGGGTGGTCCACTCGGTGTGCTGTCAGTTGACCGGAGTCCATTTGTTCCACATGATGAAAAGAAAACCCCCATAGATCCTGAGCCAGTGTTGCCTTTCCTGCCACCAATTATCACATCCTTTCATCTTGGTAGTGGGGCAGTCTTGTTCCGTTGCAGAGATCAGACTACACCTTCCACACCCACGCCTCCACCCCCACCACGCTCCCGGCCTCGGGTTTCCTATTGATTTAAAGATGAGAGGGTGAAACAAGGCCAGAGTCGCACTTGCAGGGGTCTGTGTGTCTATGCATAAGTGTGCTTGCGTGGGTGCGCGCAATCAGCCATACAGTACACGTTACTTGAATCTGCTGGGGGTTGCAAATCAATACAGGCAGAATGAGTATTGGAAAGCTCTGATTAAAGACAGTCTGTCAAAGACTTCAGTCAGTTTGTTTGCCACAGAATCGGAGACCGCGAGGTGGGGAACGCATCATTCTGTGTGCGTAAAGCGTGTGAGTGTGTGTGTGAAGACAGAGACGAAAAGACAGTGATGGCAGACAGCTGGTGCCAACATTACTTGAACAGCAGTCACACAGAACAGAGACTAAAGCAATCAATAAATGTGTTGATGTTTCAGTCAAGACTGTAGAAAGGTGATTATTACGGACATTTGTAGGAACATGTGTGTGTTTGAGTCATGGGCCTGCTGTCTTTTGTTGTTGGATTACATCATCACCTCTTGTTGCATCTATAACCAAGCCCGTCAGCGTCTCTGACTCTTCATCTAAAAATCATTCATATGACTGTGTGTGTTTAGTAGGAATTACAACGGGAAAATGCGAGCCAGCACATTACCACAAGAGACATCATTGAGTGAAGAAGCAATGGGATTGATTGGAGATTCACTCTGTAGATATTTTTACAATAGTTTACTAATGGGCTAGGAAGACAGGCGTCACACACTGCTCCTTTATTTGTACAAATGCACTGAAATGTCCAGTGAGAGTGGTGAGTCATCATTACCACTGAGTTTTTTCATCTGTCAATACTAAAAGACATACAGTATTATTGTTGGTTGAGGGTACTTATTATGAGCCCAAAGCCCTGATGTCTTTAACTACTGTATACTACTGTATGACTTATATACATTCACTGCTCATTTCATAAGTATGCAATTTCAGCTGCTTGATAATGCAAATATCTAATCAGCCAATCACATGACAGCAATTCAATGCATTTAGGCTGTGGACACGGTCAAGATGACCTGCTGAAGAATGGGGAAGAAAGGAGATTTAAGTGACTTTGAATGCAGCATGGTTGTTGGTGCCGGACGGGCTGGTTTGAATATTTGATAAACCTCTGATCTACTAGGATTTTCCTGCCCAACCATCTCTGGACTTTACAGAGAATGGTACGAAAAGAGAAAATATCCAATGAGCAGAGGTTCCCTGGATGCAAAGACCTTGCTGATACTAGAAGTCAGAGGAGAATAGGCAGACTGCTTTGAACTTCTAGGAAGGAAACAGTAAGTCAAATAACTACTTGTTACAACCAAGGTATGCAGAAGAGCATATCTGAATGCACAACACTTTGAACTTGTAAGCAGATGGACTACAGCCGCAGCAGACCATATCACATACCACTCCTATCAGCTAAGAATGGGAAACCGAGACTACAGTTCAGAATACAGAATAGAAGATTGGAAGAAGTTGTCTGGTCTAATCCGTCCTGCCTTGTGTCAGTAGCGGGTGGTTGTGGCACAGGAGGAAGAGCTTCCAACAGGAAGGTTGGCAGTTTGATCCCCAGCTTATCCAGTCTACGTGCCGAAGCATCCTTGGGCAAGACACTGAACCCTAAATTGCTCCTGATCCATCTATTAGAGTGTGAACGTGTGTGTGATAGGTAAACACACTCAAAGGCGCAGAATAAAGTGCTGTATGAATGTGTGTGAATGGGTGAATGAGGCTTGTAGTAAAAAGCACTTTGAATGCTCTGTTAGTGTGGAAAAGGGCTATACAAGTACCAGTCCATTTAGCAGTTCAAACTGGTCATGGTAGAACATATTTTCTTGGCACGCTTTGGGCCCCTTTGCACCAACTGATCATTGTTTAAGAGCTACCAGAGCTAAATTAACCAGCAAATGTACACATTTGAGAAGCTGGAACTGCTTCTTTAATGACATAAACACCAAGCCGTCTGCGCCTTTTTAAATTAATGTAGTGAACATATTTATGCATCCAGATGTTATGGTGCATCATTATCAATAATTTGGCTTCATGATTGTATCCGTCTGATGAATGTAGGCCCATGTCCAGTCTTTTGTGACCACAGTGTACCCATCTTCTGAAGGATAACGTGCCAGTTCGCAAGCTCAAATCATCTTGAAATGGCTTCTTGACACATGATAAGTTCACTGTACTCAAATGGTCTCATGATCTCAAGCCACACCTCGGCATGTGATCGAACCGGAGATTTGAATCGTAGAAGTGCAACCGGTAACTGTGTGATGCTATCGTGCCAACATGGACCAAATCTCTGAGCAATGTTTCCAGTAGTTTGTTGAATCAATGCCACAAAAAATTAATGCAGTTCTGAAAGCAAAACAGGGTCAAATCTGGTAAAGTAATCCTGTTAAACTCGACTAATAGTTTACACCCATGCTAGTGGTTATGTAAGATGGTACTACGCACAGTTGTGATTTGAGCTTAAAGGTAATGTGGGGAAGCGAAAATCCTCATCACAACAATACTTACTGTACTAGCTGTTTATTGCATCTGATTTATATGTTTAAAACTTTAGTTTTGTGTGTTAACATGTTCATATTTATGTATTGGCAAGTACAGCTGAAAATGATGGGAAGGTCAGGAGCTTGAAAGGTAATGGCTCAGAAATCACACTATTGGACAAACTACAATGTTAGCTTGATGATGCTAAATGAAGCGTTGTGAAGCGCAAGTGAATGCACCTGGTAGAGCATGATACCTGATGCATGAGTGCATTTCAAAAAATAGAAAAAAGTTATTTTTTCCTAATTAAAATAAAAATGCAAAAGTGTATATATATATATATATATATATATATATATATATATATATATATATATATATATATTTTATATATA
>VUQH01026917.1:29042-42898 GCA_015106775.1 Etroplus canarensis
TTTTTTCGGGAGGGGGGGGGGGGGGGGGGGGGGACCTATTTCAGCTGGGCCAACAGCCTTGCATTTGAAACTTTAACGAAACAATAATGCTTCAAGAATTACTTTTAGTTAAATGAATAATGCTAATAATAATATAGAATATGCTTCTTGCAAACTTATTTAATGTTTTTTTTAACCACTTCAAATCAAGTATGCATTACACTGTTACTTTCAAAAGCAACCAAACTAGTTAGATGGTCTGTTGTAGTGTCTAAGACTAATTCAGAATGAATAATCACAGATTTCAATATAATACACCTGTTTTAAAGGTGGACTCTTTAGTTAATGAAACTGGAATTTTCCAAAGCAAGTTAAAGCTCAATTTGTAGCAAAACTGATACAAAGAGAAACATGCACATAGGAGCAATCCACCAAATTACAAAGCAGTTAAAGTAGCATCATTCAATATAGACACTGGAAAATCAGTGGCAAAAGATTTGGCTTAAAATTTAAAGTTTTGAGTTCATACAAACCCTGCCTTTGCTTGGCATCAGGTAGGCTACCACTGAGTGAAGACTAGATGTGTATTCTGTCACTTCAGTGTAGCAGCAGTCATCTTTTACAAGCCATGTTTAAAATGATGAGTCCTGTCATGAAGTTCATCACTACAGTGAAGTCAGTGCAACTGGCTATAGCTCAAAACCAGTGTACACTATATTATGTAATGATATTAGAAAATAATAATAAAATGTGTTATTATTATTATTACTATTGATATTGTTATTTTAGGGTTTTACCTCAAAAAGGCTCTAAACATGCCAATGACTATTAGAACATGTGGAGGAAAAGTTCACAATAGGGAATACAAGGGAGGCCTGGAAAGAGCTCAACACTATGATGGGTAGAAACCAGAGGCCAGCCCAAATCAAATACCCTGATCCCACTTTGTTTGTGGAGCAGTTAAACACACTCTATAGCAAATTTGATGGCTCACAACAACTGCCGAGGAACTGGAACCCCAGACCCAGCAACCCTCACACTCTGGTCACTATAGAGGAAAATAAGCTGGTCCATACTGTGTCCAGAGTGAACCCATAGAAGTCTCCAGGCCCAGACGAGCTAAATGGCTGGGTGTTGATGGAATGTGCCATTCAACTCGTAAATGTTATGGCCCAACTCTCCCAGCTGCTTCTGGATTTTGGTTTTGTTACCCATACACAGAATGAGTCCATCATCATACTTATACCTAAAACCACAAAAACTATGGCTGCCAAAGATTACAGACCAGTGCCACTGACACGTGTTCTTTGTAAATGTATGGAGCAGGTGGTGTGTGACCTGTTAACATCATCAGTTGCAGACAAACTGGACCCACTCCAGTTTGCTTATAAAGCTGACAGAAGAAGCCTACATGATACTTCTGGACACTGTAACCAAAAACTTGGGCCACCCTCACTCATGCACCAGGATGTTATTTATGGACTTTCTCTCAACTTTCAACACAGTCAACATAAACACACTGTTCAATGGCCTCACAGAACTACAGATCAATCCAGCAGTGGTTAAATGGATCAGAGACTTCTTACAGGACAGACCACAACATGTAATAGTCACCAGCAATAGATCCAATAACATTATTTTAAATGCAAGGTTCCCAGAGGATGGTGTTTTTTTCTCCTGTTCTAGTTTCCATATACACAAACAACATAATCTGCAACAAGGACAATATGACATTCTTCAGATATGTGGACGACATGGTTATCTGAACATGTTACAGCATATTGCCAACAAATGCATTCATTCATCACTCTTACTGATGAGCACACCTTAGAGTTGAATGTTTTAAAAAAAAACTAAGCAGTTGTGCTGTTGCAAGGGAGGGATACCTGATGATTCTGCTCAAACACTGTTTCAACCACATTCGATCAAAGGGCAGGAGGTGGAGCAGGTAGAGGACTTTAGTTGTTTGGGAGCCGAGGCAGACCAAACACTGTCTTTTTCTGTTCATTATAATTATGTCTATAAAAAGACACAACAGGCCTCTGCTGAGAAAACTCTGCAGTTTTAATGTAAGCAAAAAATATTTTAACAGTTGTCTATATAAGTGACTTATTCAGTTTATTCTCATTTACAGCATCTCACCCTGGTATACTTTTCTTTTTGTTAAAAGAAATCAAAATTGTCATGGGTTTTCAAGCATACAAACAAAATAACAGGCACCACACAGTTGTCACTGTCAGATCTCCTCACTCAGGCAGTTAAATGGAAAGCCGTCAGTATCATACACAACCCCTCACACCCACTCCACAACTCATTCCAACTCCTCCCATTAGGCCATCATTACAGGGTCCCTCCATCCACTATGAATATAGTCCAAAAATCGTTTATATCAATTGCCATTAATATGATTAACAAACCATAAGGGGATTTCCTAAGTGATATTTTAAGCTTTAAATGTTGTTTTATACTCTGTTCTCTGTTCTCAGTTTTGTTGTTTTACTCTGTGTACACTGAGAATGAAATCAAAGACAAAGTCCCACTGCTTTGCAATGGATGTTAAAGTTTTTCTGATTCTAATTCCATAGGATTTGCTGGGGAAATTTGGGCTCCATGCAATTTAGCATAAATTCCTGGGATGAATGCTAGTCTCAAAAGAAACAGACTTTCATGTGGATGATAACATACCTGACGCTTGTCACAAACTCTCACAGCAAACTTTAACTGTCAGAATAAGCTCAGGCACAGCTGCTAAGAAGTGTCTGCCAGTCTTCCCTGAATCACACTCTGATAGAAATGCTGGCTTACAGCATTGTCACAAGGTTTATGTACCTGCCTTCCAAAAAGCTTGAGACTGAGAAATGTAAAAAAACAAAACAAAAAACAAAATGCAGTGTTTTGCAAATAATTTTAACTTAATTTATAACTGACAATGCATGGTATAAAGCTAAAATATCAGATGTTGAAACTAAGAAATATAGTTTTAAGGAAGAATATAAGCTCATTTAAAATTTGATGCAAACAATCCTTTTCTTAAAAAAGTTAAGACAGTGCTCTCAAACACTAGAACAGTTGTGTAATGCTAAAAATAACAACAACTACAACAACAATCACAAAAACACATGAGAGAACATAAGATGTAGTACATAAAGAGAATCCCAGAAAGGCTGAATCTTTAAGAAGAAAAAAGGAAAATAAATGGAGAGTAAAAGACTGTGTGGGTAAATATTTCAACAATTTAAGAATAACATTTTTCAATGTGAAATTGCAAAAAATTTGTGGATTCATCATCTATAGTAGACGTTCTCATTAAATGATTCAGAGATTCCAGGGAAATCTTCATTTGAATGGGACAAGGCTCAAAACCAGTAATGAATAACCAGGATTTAGGGGGCCTCAGGTGGCATGACAATAAAAAAAAGTCAAGATTTTATTGGGGAAAAATTGCATTAGCTCAGGAACACTTCTAAAAACCACTGCCAGCACAAGAACTTTAAACTCTATCATAAAAAAATTAACATAGATTAAAAAAGATCTATAAATGCTGTTTCTTTCTCTGGGCCAAAGCTCATCTAAGATGGACTGAGGCATTTAAAACTGTTCTTTGGTCTGATCAATCAAAAATGTAAAATTCATTTTGGAAATCACGAACAACGCTTCATCTGGATTGAAGAGGAAAGGGCAGCACACTGTTCAAAAGGCAACATCTGTTATGGTATGGGGGGGTGCATTAATGACCATGGCAAGGATAAATTGTGCAGTGAAGGCACTATTAATGTTAAACAGTGTGTATAGGTGGTTTTAGAGAAACATACTGTATGCTGCCATCTGGAAATTTTCTTTTACCACATTTGTTAACTGGCTTTAACACATGACACAACAAAAGTGTAGGGTTAGTATAGAGTTTCAACAATGTACAAATCATTTCATTCAGTTTTTATTTACACTATACACAATACCCCAACATTTGGAAATGGGGTTTCTACAACCCTTTTTGCAATATGTTTAAATTTTGAAATTGCTGGTATTTATTTTCCTTGACAGAGAGTTTGCTATGCAACTTATTTCTGATTCTGGTTCAAACTGGTTTCCATGGCTGTTGTGCAGATTTTAGGCTAAACAGTCTTACAACTTCCGACTGAGCAGCCTGCCACTACAAATCTGCTGTTCCCATTCTCCATGTATCTGTCTGCTTCTTCCCATCTGTCATTCCCTTACTGCATTATTATCTGTCTTGCTCCCTTATAGTAAGACAACACCATATTTCCTTGACACAATCTCGAAGATAATATGGTTAGAGTGCAGTACTTTGGTTTTTGCGTATTTCTATTTTGCTGCAGGGAAATGTGAAGGATTTTATGCAATTAAACTCAACTATTATAAGGAGTTTCTGGCTCAACCTTCAGCATGAAGCCTTATCTTCTTTCTTGCAGGCACTAGATAATGTGACATGATTATGTAAAATCCACAGACTGCAATACTTGTGAGGCAATGCTGTATTTATTAAAGAAAACAAATTCAAAAACAGACACAAATAAAGCAAAATACAAATGACAAAGACATGATATAGCAACATACACATTTGATTTTGTTTTGTTTTTTAAATAGTTGTGCAGAGCAGGAATTTCATCTCTTTACATCTATAGTGAATGTTAACTGCTTCATCCATTTAAGCCAACAGCAGTGTTCATACAGCTCTGTCACTAAGTGTCAGGGATTGTGGTAAAATGCTTGTGATGATGCTCTAGAAAACTGTAAACAGATGACTGCTCACTTGTCATCTCTGTTACATTTTATTTCCTGCATGCCTTCTCCCCTTTTCCCTTTATACTATGTCTTGCAATGTCTCAATTACCTTTCTACACTGCTGAATAAACTGGATGGCAGGTACTGCCAGGATATGTTAAGGCTAGGTTAATTTACCTATGAAAAACAACTTCTACAAACATGACAAAACCAATATGTAAATTGCTTAAATGTGAGTACCAATTATCATCATTATCACCATCAGAATCCTTTATTAATCCCAGGGTGGGCAATGGCTTTAGTTACAGATGTTCCATGAGGTGTATAACCTATATGTAAAAGTGCAATTTCCCATAAACACTAAAAGTAAAAACAGTAAAATAGTAAATATAAATACATATGAAAGATAGAAAATGAAATAAAAAAATGAATGAACCTTAATATAAAAAGTGCAATATGTCACATAAATACTATATACAAGATGTGGTCATAAGAGAAATAGTCCAGGGAATCATATTATCAATAATTATTATTAATAATTATATTATTGGTTAAAAATACACTTAACAACACTATATGCAGCTTAGCTGTCACATTTTGTACAGTATTTACACTATAAAATACTGTAATACAAATCACAAGACCCCAAAATGAAATTCTTGCAGTAGGAGGGACATCCACTGCAGAACTGTCCGGCTTTTCCATGCAATATTCGCTACAATGCCGCCATCTAGTGGTACCAGTTGGCAAGTCGTAAACAATTTATATAAATCACAAACAAATAGGTTAATTCTAATAAACGGCTGTTGTTTTGTCACAAAATTAAATTTATAGAACTGTGACACTTCATTGACTTCCCAATGAATTCTGTTTATTATGTGGTAAAATAATATGATCTGCGCCTCGCGTGCACGGTTGAGCGCAGTGACGCAGTGCGTACAGCTATTTCCAGAGGAGAAGTGATGTGTGTCTGACGTGGCTTCCACATCCCAGTCAAACGCTTTCATGTGGCTGCAGTGTTATTTGAAAACATCCGTCTTCATCGTCGCCCATTAGCACAAACTCAGCGAGGTATCAGTAGATCATGGCGAGTGTTCCGGACTGTTCCCAAAGAAAACCGCAAAACTCACGCTTGCAGTAATTTAAACGCTTTATACGAGGCTACGCAGCAGTGCGTTGAACGTTTCACTGTTTCACCATTACCTCGTTGTATGAATCCTAAATCCTCACACTGTTTCCATTTGTTTCATTAGGCTGCATACCTCTCTCCTCTCTCCGCCTTATTGTCCCTCCTCTGCAGCCTGTGGCTGCAGCTCTGTGGGAGACAGTGAAGCAGGGAGCTGTGAGGCATTACTGTCTGATGAAGGAATTCATTACCACAGTGCTGAAAATAGTCCCTGAGCTGCTCAGCAACACACACACAGAGTACAGCTAGTTATTGACCTAGGTGCAAGGGTATAAGAAGACGATCCTAGGAAAGAGTAATTCTAAATCTTGGTGACTTGTCATTTCCACATTGCAGTGGTGGCATGTCACTAGGACGACCATATCCCAACCAGAAGTGGGACAAGAGATTATCTGTGTGCAACAATGTTGGACACAATATGCAATGTATATATAATGTGTAATGAGCTTTTAAAAATAGCACCCAATAGATTATACAGGTTCAGTTTTGCTGTTCTCATGCCACAGTCTGCTTATACTCACATATTCCTTCTTTCTATTGTAAAGAAAGAATAAATGAAACTCAGGGTGAGCCCGGGATTGTATATCCAAGGAACAAAAAGAAATACATTTAGCTCAAGGTACTCTCCTTTGCATTACAAGTGTTCATATACACTGTATCCATTCTTAAAGAGAAATACTCTCAATGGTTCCTGCTCATACTTTAGATCACGCTTCCTACATTTTCTCAAGGAACAAATGTGAACACATGGCATAACTGTGCCTTCCAAACACCACAATATTTAAGTTGTTTCTTGTAGAATACTATATTGAAGAACAACCATAGTAATTATTCACTCACAGTCATTCAGTCCATCCTACAAATGCCCAATGCAAAATTCTATTGAATAAATTATCAAATAAACTAGATAAATCAAACCACAAAAACACACGGGAACAACCTTCAAACTGAGCTTGTCAGGCTGTGAACTATCAGCACCCCGGAAAGCACCTGGCTAAAACTATGTCTGTTGCTTTTTTTACAACTGCATGACATGTTTTTGAAATCTCAGAATCAAAAGAAACTGACCGACACCAGTTTATTACTACAGTCTGTTGATGTATATGATTGGGTGTGCTGTACAGGGTGGTAACTGCTGGTTATGTTACCCACTGTTCCATCATCTGTCTGGTAATCTTCTTTGGTTTTAAGTTGAAATACATCCGTATACTGTAAACTGACCCATGACTTTTTGAGACACATTCACTATGTGGCTTCATATTCTCCTCCGTATGAACTGGAAAAATAACTCTGGCAGAAAACACAAAGAACTCTCAGAGAATAGCCTTTTTCCAACAAGTATAAATAGTTTCACATTTTCTTTGTGATAGTTATCATATCCTGTCAAAATCTGCAGAAACTCTGGGTTGACCCCCAATTTTCTCAGTAGGGTGCAGCACCAGGTTATAAAGTGACAGATGCATTTAACCTCACATGTGCACGGTTTGACTGACATTAAATGGAGCCCCTGGAGAGGCAGCCCTCCCTGCTTTCTTCACAGCCATTGGATAAGAGCCAGACTTTAGAAAACTTGGCAAGGTTATTCAAATACAAGTGTTAAAGTAACCTAATAGACATACACTATATGGACAAAAGTTTTTGGCCACCTACACGTTACCTACAGGAGCTTTTATGAAATCCTGTTCTAAATCCATAGACACCAATATGGAGTTGGTCCCATTTTTTAATAATAGCTTCCACTCCTCTGGGAAGGTTTTCTATAAAAGTTTGTCTGTGAGAAGTTTTGCACATTCACCCAGAAGAGCATTTGGGAGGTCAAACACTAATGTTGGAGGTGAGGACCTGGCTCTTAGTTTCTATTCTGGCTCATCCCAAAGGTGGTTGACGGGTGTAAAGAAGATTTAATATCCTTCAATGCTTTTTTTCCCACTTTTTAAGATAATAAGGAATGTGAGTTTATATTTTAACCATCATTTGTTAAGTCCCAACCACTGTGCATTCCTATTTGTTAACTAGCCTGTCAGTCATGATTAAGTGTGGCAGAGAGCAGTACCCTTTCATTTGCACCTGTGTGCACCTGGAATTTAAATGAGCAGTGACAGTGGTTGGCCAAAACTTTTTACTACATAGTGCAGACAGTGAGAGCCTGTGTGAGTCCACTGAGAAGTAAGTTTCTTTTTTCTTGTAGAAAAAGCTCTCGGTTCATGTATGTCCAAATTTATTAAATGTTTGGAGTGATGTCTCAAAAGCATGGTTAGATGTGTGCTAATTGTATGTGGAATCAAGCTAGTGCTGCCCAGTACTGCCATGTGTGCATATAGTTCAGGGATTTTAATGCTAATATCTGTATTCTTTGTGTCATTTGCCAGCATGGTGTTGTAGTATTAGGGGATAATTTTACATGTTAATAATGTTGGCTGTTCATGTAAATGTTATGCAATATGCTAGTCAGAAAGACTGCACTGTTGTATGTAACGCCACACATAATTTATAATTATTTCCTCTATTGTTGAAGAACCACATGCACATCATACGGTCCTTACTGACCGAAAGCAGTATCTGTGTACAGTGTGTGAAGTTTAATTCACTGAAGACTAATCCGCCTCATGAGCATTTTACTGATGCCCCATGGTGATCATGGTGACTATCCAACCAGTGACTTCAGTCAAGTGCACATTGTTTTAGCCAATTTATTACAATAGGATTAAGGCCAGGGTTCCGTGTAGGCCAGTCAAACTCTTCCACACCAAACTCATCCAACCATGCCTTTACGGACCTTGCTTTCACTAATATTATAGGCTCTTTACCACACAGTGAAAAGAACCTTGAGGCAGCTTTTGTGAATTGGTGCTATATAAATACAAATTGAACTGATAATGCGTGAATACCAAGGAGTTTTTGATCATGCAGTCAAGTGACTATACAAACACAAAATGGTTTTGTCATTTAAAAACTCATAGTGGGACATCTGCAAAAACCTTTGAGTGTCTTGTTTGAGGCCAGGATTTTGATTCCTTTGGCAAACTAAAAAAGCACAAGCTGACTCAGAGGGGTTGTTTTATAAACAGAATCTGTCAGTCAGATTCCGTAAGTACTTTTTCAAGAAAATTAATTTGCATCCAAAGCCTAAGAATTGTGTTGAAAATAATGATTCTAAAAGTGAAAATGAGCTCCTATCAGTGGCTGGGGCACCAGCACATGATAACTATTTAAATTTCAATAGACTTCAAAAATTTGAGTAGTCAAATTATGCTTGTAGTCTTATTTGTCATGTTTGTGGCAAGGTTTTCGCTTACCCAAAGAATTTTGACAAACAGCAGAGGATCTGTGTGATTGGTATTAAAAAACAGACCCAGAAAGACCCATTGAGTTCTAAGAGTCTAACTCATCATCTGAAACATTACACTGCTATTATAACAAGACTTTCATTAGTGAAACAGAGCCATTAAATGCTGCACCCCATGAACCAATATCTGAGTAGTCTGACAGAAGCAGGCATAGGAAATCATGCTCTACAATATTTATTTGTTCTGCTGACTTGACAAGGTGCAAGATGCAACACAAAACAGAGCCCATGTTGTTGTTGTTGTGGGAAAGATTTCAGAATTGGAATACTTTATTAATCCCCGAGGGGAGATGACTTTAATTTTGACACCTATGAAGATTGTGAAATACAAATAGAAGGCAAGTGTGGCATTTCCAACCAGTCTACACAGGCAATGAATAAGTTTACACATGAGAACTCTTTAAGCAATAAAATAAAAAGGAATCAGGAGACTGCAGTTGTTTCAAGGGGTACAGTTCACATGCCAACAATGGAAGATGTACCTGCCAACTTGGAGGCTTGCAAATCGCCTCTAACGTGTCAGAAATGTGGCCAAGGTTTTTTCTTATTACAAGAGTTTTGAGACGCACCAAAGCAGATGCTCTAAAAGAGCTCCTTGGAGTAAAACAAACAAACCAAAAAATACAATTTCATTAGAAGTGCTTGTAATTTCTGGTCTTCTGACAATTCCAAGGACAGCCAAGCTGAGACAAAATCTGAAACAAAAGAAAGTAAAAGTATAGCACCTCAAAACTCTGCAGACTAAACAAGACTTCTTGGCTAATGCCATCAAGTGCACCATGTGTGAGTAAGCGTTTCAGAAATTGCGCTCATGAAAAGATGATTCTCCAAGTCATACAAAAGGCTCTGCCCTTTTGTGCAAGAGAACTTTTCTGAGTTTGTGCGAATTTGCTCGACATCACCACATCAAAAAACTGCATCAGACTGTAAGGAATGCCACACAAAGCCAGAATGACTGAATGAGCATGAAAAAATTCACGCTGTATGTGTAACACCACACATTTGTGAGACATGCGGGATTCAGAGCTCTCGCTTAACTAATTCTGCACCGGACCAAGCACAGAGAATGGCAGCCTAGTGTTTGCTACCACTGTGGGAAACAGTTCAGCACAAAAGACTGCTTGAGACCACAAATGGTGAGGCACATAGGTGGCTACCCATGCTCCATCTGCAGCAAGAAATTCTGTCAAGAGCATGCCATGTGTCCTGTTTGACACACATGAGAGAGGCTGGGGGAGTGCAGCTCTTTTAAGCTTCACGTGATTTAACATAGAGAGGAAAGGCTGTTTAGGTGTGATGACTGTGGTGCTTGTGACAAAAGGTGTTCACATTTGATGGCTCACTGAAAAGTCAAGCGTATCAGTTTGAGGCCGTTTGTGTCTGCTGTTTGCAGCAAGGCCTTTAGATTAAACGATGAACTAAGGAACTGCATGATGATTCATACAGAGGAGTGGCCATTTATGTATCCAAGATGTGGCAAAATATTCATTCATTCATCGTTCTCCGCTTATCCAATTCAGGGTCGCGGTGGGGGCACTGGAGTCTATCCCAACCATCATGGGAGAAAAGGCAGGATACACTCTGGAAAGGTCGCCTGCCTGTCACAGAGAGACAACCAACCATTCACATGCACACCTACGGTCAACTTAAAATTGCCAACCTAGCCCCCTTTGTATGTCTTTGGACTGTGGGAGGAAGCTGGAGCACCAGGAAGGAATCCACGCATGGAGAGAACATGCAAACTTCACACAGAAGGACCTAAGCTGGCCAGCTGTTGGATTTGAACCCTGGCCCTCTTGTTATGAGACAACAGTGCTAACCACTGCATCACAGATGTGGCAAAAATATTTACAAGAAAATCTCACCTTAGGGAGCACAGAGAAAAGGCATGTTTGCAAATTCATCCAGTTTATGTACTGCATTTAAACTTCTCATGATTTGTAGATTAGCCATTCACTGAATGCCCTGTGAACGCTTATCAACAATAGCTCCATGCTGTATATGTAACAGCTTTAATTCACTTGCAGGTTTGTAAATAAACTACAGTATTTTGTCTGACATTATAAATGATTCAGTCAGTATAAAAATTGCTGTGTAAAACAGCACAATTCTGAAATATGCAGATGTCTACATGATTTCTCTAAGGGCTTTAGAAAACCCAAAGTTGTATAATCAAGCTAGAAGGCGGCAGATTCTCAATTGGAGTGATTTTACATGAATCTAATCCAAATGTGAAGTCACAAGGACTGTTTGTGGTGAAGTGCACACCCACAAGGACTATAAAGTGCTGAATCATATTTAATGACTTAATCAAACCAAGAAGATGTTTAGTGAATGTAGAGCTGAAAAACAAGTCAACAACTGATTAACTGAATGAGTAGTTTTTCAATAAAAATGTTGCTGTTGCTAATCTAACAAAATGTGCACTCTAAATATGTCAGATTTAGATTCTTTTGAAAATCAGTGTGTTCTGTCTTTATTTTATGACACTGACCAAAAAATATAGTGATCGATCAAGAAAATGATCAGTGATCACACCAGCAGTGGGACAAACATCTAACATTGACAACATGACACTGAACTGAAGAGATGAAGGGTATAAATAGATGAGGACTTATGAGTAAACAAGAAACAGGAGCAAGAAGAGCACAGGTGGCAACAGTCAAAGGCAGGAAATACAACTGAACATGATACACGAGACTGGCTACAAAGTAAAGCAGGAAACAGAAAGCTTCACTGAAAACATGACAAGACTAAACTTGACGAAAGACAAGAATGCAATGACAAACACTGCAAGGCTTAACTATAATATAGAAATAAACAAAGGAAGCAATAACCGATCATACAACTAAGAAATTCAAAAACCCTGGAAAAAAGGCAACTCAAAGAGCACAAAAGAACTCAAATATTCAAGACCATGACAAAAACAGGAAAAAAATCTGAATTTTATTAAATGTTCTTAAGTTACAGTTTTTCCTTTTTGTACTTGTTAGACAACTTAGTAATTTCCCCCTGGAATTAATAAAGTATTCTGATGTAGATGATTATTTTTGGAATCAAGTCATAAAAATACTTAAATTGAGAAAATATCCACAGCAGTTTCACAAATCATTATATATCTTTGCATTACTAATGTTTTGGTGTCATTTTTTTCTTGGTAAAATTTAAGCAGTTGAAACTGAATTTTTCTAATCAGTTGTAAACTAAGTAATCTTTACATTCAGGGCTTTTGAGGGTATGCACGTTTAACTTATACAAAAGGAAAAGTTGCTCCAGCAGAGAGCAGTGGTGCTCCTGGGACTACCATAATTTCATGTACCACAGTCAGACGGTATTCTCTTGACATACAGTACCATATTCATGTTCAGTGTAATTGTTAATGTTTTACACGCAACCTCCTATGCAATGAAGACAGGAAAATCATTTTAAGCATGTCAAAAATAGTTTTGGACCACAGAACATTTTGGTGCTTAAAATTGGTCATTTTATAGGATAAGTATGTAAATGTATAAATGGGGGGGGGTCTGTCTAAAATACCAGCCGCCTTTTATCTCTGCAGAGCATAGAGGATCCTGCAGTTTCAGTTTTTCTACTTTAAAAGTATGTTTTGTAATAACAGCACAGTACATGTTGACATGTTGTTCCCATCCAATAGAGGTCACAGTAAGGCAAAGAGAAATGTTTTATACCTCTTATTTTACTGCAAAGGTTTTTTTTAAATGGCTGACAGGATGTACAATATTTAAAAAAAATTGTCCTCGTGGTTTGGTTATATTCATAAAAGAATCACACTACTTGAAAGCAGATTAGTGAAAATTGAAAGAAGAAATTCCACAAAATAAGCTTTCGCTCTTCAGTGATTTTTGCAGTAATTACTGGTGGGCAGATTGTGCCACTCCTCCTAGATGTTCTTGCCATCTGTGTCTGCACACAGCGGTGGTCATTACAGTATGAATGAGTAAATGGGTAACATCTTTAATTGACCATTGCAACTATCTCAACTATGACTATCCCTGTACAACTACTCTTACAATGTGGATGAAAAACCAATCATGATTCCCCATGTTTCTTATACTTTTGAAAAACATCAACAAAGGCAGTCTACATTTAATTAATAAACAGTCTACACACTGCTTTAAGTAATTTATTTGTGGTATTATGCGAACTGGCTCTGTGAGAATACAGTAGTAGGGAGTAGCATGTGCCACAGTGCCCTTCTTGATGCAATCACTGGAAACTGTCAAAGCCAGAAATGCTTAGATTTAAAAAAAAAAAAACAAAAAAACTTCGCATCTTTAAAAGCTATACAAGATTTTTGTTTTCATTTTTTAGGGTCTGTTGTGGCTAGGCTATATCCTTTAAATATATATAGTTTGGTACATGAGTGTTTGAACTTCAATTTTGTAATTTTGCCTCTATAACCCCTACAACGAATTTTGAATCAAGCAGTCAAAATGTAATCAAAGTGCAGACTTTCAGCTTTAATTCAAGGGGTTTGACAAGCTAACTGCTTATGAATTAAAGCCTTTTTTTATACATCGTCCCCATTTTTGTTTTTAATAACTGGCTGAATTTTTTTTTTTTTTTTAGTTATTTGCTTAC
>VUQH01026921.1:2041-15723 GCA_015106775.1 Etroplus canarensis
TTCAGTCACTCAGAACCAAAACTAGACATACTCCTGCTTGGCATAATTAAATGCAAGCATGTCCGCATACAGGCACAAAGCAGTAAATAGAACCGAGGGACTGACTACAGGTTTTGCAGTGCGGTGAAAAAGTCCCTGAAGGTCCTTCGATCGACAGCCACTCATCTGTTGACCACTGTCACCATATGGGCGGACAGTCTGAGAGGCTCCTGTGATCTACAATCTCAAGGAAAATCAAGCAGCTTAAATCTCTCTTCATTCCCTGGCCCATCTCCTACCTTCCTGCAGCCACAAACATGTCACAAACACACTGGCCTCACATTTCTCCCAAAACACTCATCTTTCTGTGTTGTAAGCTGTGGTGGCCCCTTTACACACAGAAACCTGACAGCTTTGCCCCTTAAGCATGATGGCAAAATGAGAATAACACACCATCAAATTTTCTATCACAGTAACTGGCAGAGCAGATCCAAAGTGACACTAACAAACTGCCATATTGCAGCAGATGAGCCTGACTGCTTTGGCATTTATACTTATAGGCACATAAGCAGAAAAAGATGCTGTGGCTGAGAGAGGAGTTTGGTAATTACAATCTATTGTTTGCAGCAGAAAATAATGGGGTTCAAAGGACATTGTATCAGCTACTGCCTTCCCTAAGCACTGAGACAACAGGCCATATGCTTCAGAGCAGCACAGAAAATGTCTAACAGCCAACTTCTTAATGGAGGGGAAATGGAGCTTATATGAATGTACTGTACATTCCACAGATACGCCACAGAACCTTCAACAGATCCCCTACAGATCCAGATCCATGATTCACTGCACAGATACTGCAATGGTTTTCTCCAGCAATTTTCCACATAGGCTACTTTGCCTAATCCCAACAATGTTTTTTTCCTCAAAATGAAAGTCAATTTTCTTGAGCATGCAAGCAGCACGCAAGAATCCACACAACCACATGCACAAACACACCGAGAGACATAAACAAACAGAACTTCTTATCCTCTCTGACCTGTCGTGCTGCATTTACATGGGAGCCATTGACTTCAGTGTCCATACGGGTTACCAAGGTAACATGGCCTGCATTATTCAACAGCTAAGCTTGGTTTAGATCTGAACACTGACCTGAATGTGTCCCTCAGAGTACATTAGGATTACTAATACCCACTGGAAAAAATGTATACGACTGGACATACAAAGTATAAGCTCAGAGCGCATTTAACCAAACATACAAATATAAAATCTGTCTCAGTAATGATATGCAATATTGTCTGAGGGATGTGAACCCCTAAAAATATTATCAGGACAGTTCCAATCATAATCCAAGACAATAATGATATTCACTGTATATTATCTTGAAATAATGCCAAACTCTAAAAAAAGGGGAGGCTGTGGCTCGGGAGGTAGAGCGGGTCATCTTTTAACACAAAGGTTGGCGGTTCAATCCCTGATGCATCCAACCTAGTGTGAATGTGTGCATGATAGGTATAATGCGCTTAAGGCATAGAATAAAGCGCTGTATAAATGTGTGTGTGAATGGGTGAATAAGGCTTGTAGTAAACAGCGCTTTGAGTGCTCAGTTAGAGTAGAAAAGCGCTATATAAGCACCAGTCCATTTACCATTTACAAAACAAAAAGATATAAAAATACATTTAAAAAATGCAAATGGCTACTTGGAGAGAACATCAAGGTCCAATGCCCTATTAAACAATTTTAAAGAAAAGGATTTGGAACTATATCAAAATTTTATGCATGCTTACTTTGCTGATGATTCACCTCTACAAAGTTTCATGAAATTTGACATGGGTGTTTAAGATGAAAAGACGCAGACAGACAGAGAACTGAAAACATACCTCAATCTGGCAGAGAACTGCCACCAGGTGAAGCAGCTGCATAAAAGTCTACATATTGGGATGTTTTCTTTAGTTTTGTGGGTTGTGAAACTATATTTAGCATACTGAAATGTTATAGTAATGTTTTACATGCATTCACTGAGCTAAGAAACAAGCTGCAAACTTTAGTGTTCCATAAACCCACAAAACAATGTAAAATCACTGATGTTTAAGTATTATCTAATGTGCAAATAAATTATATTACTTATTTCAATTCATCAAAATCATAGATAAACTACACTAGTTTTTAAAATGCGGGGACAATATTAAAGATGCCTGACAGCTGTGCTGTGAAAGTATATCACCTTGCTCCGTCATATTTATTACCTGCATTGCTGAGGCACTTAAAGTGCCACAAATAAATCCTGCTCTTTCTAGGTTTGGCAAGTGTGCAAAAAACAAAAAAATGCCATCAGTGATTACAGTGGCTTCACAATGCAAGTATTTCTCTTTGCATGCTATAATCACTTTCCCAAAAGCTCTTTATGTCCTTGAGTCCCTTCCGTATGGGCTGTACCTCTCGCTCGTTCCCTCCCCCCTCCCTCTATCCATCCATCCATCCCTCATTTCTTCTCTTCCCCCTCTATCCATTCATCCTTCCCTCCCTCCCTCTGCTACCCCCAACCCTTCTTTTCCCTACGTGTGCTATAGCAACATAGCAGCCAGGACTCAATGTTTCAGCATGCCACAGGACAGACAGAGCATTACAGCATGGCTGAGCTTATCTATTGGCTCAGAGCCACTGTTGGCCCAGCCCTAGGAGGAAGTGTGGGCGTTCTGATTGGTCACAGGGGGATTGGGGCTTGTATCAGTATGTCCTCTGGCTGATCTGTTGGACTGGTCCCAGCTCATAGAGAGGTGGACAGTTGGGGGACTTTTCAACTAACTCTCAGTGCATGCTGCAGCAAAGTGGTACACAGGCTCACTGAATGAACCAGTCACCGCACTACATCCTTGATGGCTTCTCAGTTCAGTAACTTAACTGGAATAGGACACGAGTACAATGCAGAGTCTAACTGAACAACCACAGAGAATAACAAATACATTGCCCTCAATAATTACATAAAAGGTGCAGGAGCTTCAATAACTCAAGAATGTATAGTGTTTTTAATAATCATTGTGGATTCCAAGGGTTAATTTGATGACTAATCTTTTAATGAATCACAGGCTCAAGTACCTTTCAGGAGGTTATTCTCCTCTTTGTCACCAACATCTCACAACCAGCAATGATCTAAAATTGCTCTCTAAAAGGGGGTTGATCATCCACATGAAAGATAAACATGCGAAAGCCAATAGCTGTGCCCAATTCAGATCTATTAATTTTCCCAAATACTCTCATCATCATTATGTAATTTAGTGTGTATGTGCTATGCTTTACTTCTGCATATGTACAAGTGAATGGGATTGAGCCCGGATTTCTGATGCAGCTGGGTGCTCTCGCTCATAATACATTTTACAATCAGGAAAAATTAAACTTTAAATAAAAAATTATTGTTAGGCAAACCACAACAATAAAACCTATGCAAAATGTTTGTGCTATTTGAGTGGCTGCACATAAATAAACACAGATCATAAGCTACATACTGTGGGTCATTGTGCATCTGAGAAAATGGCTGCACATCACAGGCCTTTGTGCAAAGGTATCTGTGGAGTTTGTGAGTGACTTATTGGTAAAATGTGGTGCCAGTAAGTGATGGTAAAAGATCAGAGAGGCAGAGGAAGTTCCCCTGCAGTGAGGCTGGAGGGAACAATGGGCTACTGGATCAGAGAAGCTGACTGCCACTGGCTTTCCCCTACAGCACCCAGGTAGGCTGGCCCTATTCATAAATCACTTTTATTCCTCCAAGCGCTCAACAGCCTCACCTCTTCAAATGATGCACTGTGTAAAGGGATGAGGAGGCAGGCTGGTGTGGGGAACAGGATACAAAGGAGGGGAGGTGTGGGAGGAGGGAGAGAAGAGATGCTGACGGTAGAGGTACGTCGAAATTAAGATGGCTACATTTAGAAACATCTTTCCTCCATTTAAACATTGTCTAATCTAAATCAGCATTTTTCTGCACCTGAAAACTGAGCTTTCCTAAAACAGCCCCCAGAGTGCATAGATCTGAAAATGCAGGTGTGGTGTTTCAGTGTGGATAGGGTAAACAGAACTTTTACAAAGTAATTACTTAAAATCAACCCAGTGACAATTAGGGATGAGCGCCAGAGTGCAAATTTATTGATGAAGATAGTCTTTAGTCTCCTCCAAAATTTTGGGACAGCATAAGATCATAGTGACCTTGACTTATGACCACCAAAATTTTATGTTTTTCCATAAAGCCAAATGAGGATTGGTGTATAATTTGATAAAATTCTCACAAGGCCCTTAAGACGTTTCACAATCCTGAGAACAAGACGGATGGCCAACCCAAAACATAATTCCTCTGGCCACGGCTGTCGCCGTCGGTGTCACGGATGCATGAATCTGCATGAAAACACCAACATGGATGCAAATATTTCTACATTTGGACAGCTTAATATAAATGTACAAGTAACCACAAAGAAGATCTAGGCACATGGAAAATAACCACAGAGATTTACTCAAAAAGCACAAACTGAACTCATTAAAAGCATTTCTAATCCCTTTACGATGTCTACTGGTGAGCAGGTACACAGCAAGGTGAATTCAAGACAAGCTGAAACACTGAATAAAACTTTCCTGGCCAGCTTGAACCTCAGAGAAAAAGCAGATGTTTCACAATAATGATGAACTAACAAGTATTCCCAGTACAAAACTTTCCAATCTAAGAGAAAACAGTTTTATTTATATAGTGCCAATTCACAGCAAGGTATTTTATATTTTAAGGTAAAGACCCTACAATATTAGAGAGAAAATCCCAACAATCAGACAACCTTCTATGAGCAGCACTTGGTTTCAATAGGAAGTACTCATTTTTAACAGGAAGAGAGCTCTGGCAGAACCAGGACTGGGGAGGGGCAGACATCTGCTTCAACTGGCTGGGGATTGAGGGGAACAATTAAAAAGGACTGCACAGAGAGACAAAGAAAAACAAACTATGAGAGAGGCAAGGCTTTAATGACAAGCAACGGTGACATAATTCATGGGGAGTGAGAAGAAGTGAGTAGGGAAGAAATTCTCACAGCATCATGGGAAGTCCCCCAACAACCCGAGCCTATTGCAGCAATGCATACAAAATACCTATCAAAAGACCTTCACGCCTACGCATAAACTTTTCTAAATCTTTTCATTTTACAACTTTTGATCACAGTCGATGCAAAATGTCTTCCTAACACTGACCGGAAAGAAGCACTTTAATTTAAAATGACAACAGATCACTACAACTTTCTTCTGAAAAAACAAACAAAAAAAAAAAAAAATCAAACTAAATAACTGATAACAATTCACTCTCGTGATACTGATATTGAACTTAAAAAAAACAATTTAGATATTGGAAAATATGGTTAGATAGCTGGCAAATATAGAAAATAAAATAGAATAAAAAATGGGTACATTTTTATTTACTTCTGTTGCATCTCACCAAATATGCATGCAAGCATGTCTTTGGACTTTGTAAGGAAGCTGGAATACACAGAGAGAACTCTCACAGAAAGACCCCAGCTGGCTGGTGGCTTTGAACCCAGGTCCTTCTTGTTGTGAGGCAATAGTGCTAACCACTGCACCAAAGTGCAACCATAAGTCCAGACAAAAACTGTTAACTGCAAGCCTTACAATTCAATTCTATTTTATTTATATAACACCAATTCACAACAAAAGTCGCCTCAAGGCACTTCACACTGTAAAGACCCTACAGTATTAAACAGAAAACCCCAACGATCCCCTATGAGCAAGCAGTTGGCCACTGTGGGTAGAAAGAACTCCCTTTTAACAATAAGAGAGGTATATAATGTTCAACTTGCCCCAACCAACACTGATTGAGCTATCCAATAAAATGTAAACACATAATTTTTGTAATTTTAAAGAATTAAAAAACACCATTTATAGAGTTTCTTCTTCCTCTTTTGGCTGCCAATGTTAGGGGTTGCCACAGCAGATCATCTGCCTCCATTTCACCTCTATCCCTTGCATACTCTTCCCTCACACCAACCCTCTGCATGTCCTCCTTCACTACATCCATCAACCTTCTCTGTGGTCTTCCTCTTCTCCTCCTGCCTGCCAGCTCCATCTTCATCTTACCTTTGTCCAATATGTCCGCCATACCTCCTCTGAACATGTCCAAACCATCTCAGCCTTGCCTCTCTGACTTTGTAACCACTTTGAGATGATTTAAGTTTTGAGTTTGAGTTCTGCTGGAGGCAGCCATGGAAGAATGGGTACACTGTTAGTCCACATACCACAGGCAGGGGTGTGAAAGATTTCCCGTGTTCCTTGTAGTAGTGGAGCTCAATCAGTCTGTTTGAGAAATGTTCTAAATAGAAATTGAAACCCTGAATTCTTCTAACAGATCTGGATGCCGGTCTCTTCTAGGTACTTCAGTGAAGTCAAGTATTTCCGTTCTTGTCTGAACTGCTGAATATCATTGTTTGCATATTGCATTTTGTGAATCAGTTATCCCTCCTTGGGCATCCATGTGGAATGCAAAGTACTTCCAGTACCTGACTGCCTTTCTTACTAATGAGCTGGGTGGAGCTATCTTGGCAGCTGCACTAATTTTCAGTTTTCAGTTCCATTCAATTTTATTTATAAAGCGCCAATTCACAACAAAAGTCACCTCGAGCTGCTTCACACCGTAAGATAAAGACCATACAGCATTAGAGAGAAAACCCCAAAAATCAGACGATCTCCTATGAGCAAGCACTTGGCGACTGTGGGAAGGAAGAACCCCATTTTAACAGGAATTGACTTCCAGCAGAACCAGGGTCAGGGAGGGGCAGCCATCTGCCTCCCAGCCGCCCGGCCCTGGACTCCAGAGACCCCAAGAATCCACCCCCCGGGGAGACAGCAGCAAAGAGCGAGGAGGGGCACCCCCTATTGACCATGGTCTTAGATACAGGGGTCAGCAAGCCCCAGATCCAGTCACACGCCGGATGCCCTTCCTGACGCAACCCTCACCATTTACCCGGGCTTGGGACCGGCACTAGGAGTACACTGGCTTGTGGGCCCCTGTGGCTAGTTTGCAAACAGCTCATTATTAATAAAGCAAAAACAAAACAAAATAAGATAAAATGGCTTAATAAATGTTGTGACAGTGCAGGCTTGAGTTAATTCCAGTTTTTCATTCTGAGAGCGCAGACGATTCTCTGCTAGACAGACGTGCAGCATTGCAGAGAAATCTTTCATACCACAGGCAGCAGTGTGAAAGATTTCCCATATCTTTCCTTGTAGTAGTGGAGCTCAATCAGTCTGTTTGAGAAATGTTCTTAATAGAAACTGAAACACTGAATTCTTCTAACAGATCTGGATGCCGGTCTCTTTTAGGTGCTTCACTGAAGTCAAGTATTTCCGTTCTTGTCTGAACTGCTGAATAGCATTGTTTGCATATTGCCTTTTGTGAATGCAAAGTACTTCCAGTAGTGATGGCAAAATCGAAATCCGGCACTTACCGAAACCGATGAGGAACTTCTGATTTGAAACATTGTTCTGAGGTCTGTATCAAGAGGAGGATGTCGCGTGACTGTTCCATTTCACGTTCCATTGCGTCACCGGTGTTTTGCTCAGCTTCTGAATTGAAATTCAGAGAACACGTCTGAATAAACGGTGATCTCGTTATTTTGTTTTAAAAGTTGAAAAGGTAAAGAGGTGAATTCAGTCTGAAATTCCTCGTCCCTGTTCAAAATGATAAAATGTAGAGAACTCACTGAAAAGGAAAGAGTCTGCATTAAAGACCTTCATGATGCTGGATGGTCTTTCTCATTTTTATGTCACCACCTGACATGCGTGAAATATTCAAATGCTTTTCTAAACTGCAGTTTATTTGTGAAGTCTTGCCTCATTTACTGTGTTTTGCACTGATTTTAGATTTTGGAGTCATATGTAAATGGACGGGGGTAGAAAGTGTCCCAGGTCAGCTGTCTGGGGTCAATTTGAGCTTCTCAAAGAGAATAAAGTTAAATGTACGCACTGCATGCAACATATGGCATTTTGCAATAACACAACAACAATGTGGAGTAGGATTTGAAAAGATGTACAAATATTAATCAGTTTTTAATAAATTACAAAAATGATGAAGCAGTACATGGCTGCGGTAGAGTGTTGAAACTGTAGCTTGTGTGGATTCGTGTACTGGATGGTATTTCATTTACAGATGATGTATATGTTTATATTAGACAATATCACCAGTTACATGATGGATTGAAAAGAGGCTTAATAAGCATGCTTCTTCCTGCTCCTTTCAAACAAGTTATAATAAAGGTTCAAAGTAATTCAAAGTAAGATATTTTGATAGGCATTTTTTGTTTATTATATTATTAAGATGGCTTCTTGTGAATTAGATGTTTTGTTTTTGTGTTGTTTTATGTAATTTATGTTTTGAATAATGAATTCATTCATAAATGCACAGAAGCACCCTGACTGATTAAAATAAATATTCTTCCATACAAATAATACTACAAACCAACACAGAAAGTCACAAGAGAAAAGAAAACATTCCACTATTTATTGAGTGTAAAAATTTTAAATCATACATTATTTGGCCACCAGACGTCACTGTGGCGAGATGTTTCGAGCGTTTCACCAGATCAAATCTTTTTCCGAATCAGTTGTTTCAAATGTTTCCATCTCTCACACCATCACTAACTTCCAGTGCCTGACTGCCTTTCTTACTAATGAGCTGGGTGGAGCTATCCCGGCAGCTGCACTAATCACCGTCTTCCTTTTTAACTTCGTCATTTGTAGTTTTTCCTGTGTTGTGGGCTTCCTTTTTCTTCTTCCTCTTCTTCTTCTTCTTCTTCTTCAGCATGTAAGGATGGACTGCAGTACTTGTAGCTGTATGCTGCCCCTGTCAGTTCTGAAAGAATTGCAGCCTCTCCACATGGTATGTATCAGTGACTTGGTACATAACATTACATTCGATACTAGGTTACCAAAAATAGAAGCAAGTACTGTCATGTTTTCAGAATTTTGGTATAAAAAGGCTTAAGTATCGGTTCTAGTGACATCCCTGCTACCCAGAGCTCATGACTATAGGTAAAGGTAGGTCTGTAGATGGACCAGTAAGTCAACAGCTTTGCTTTCCCACTCAGCACTCTCTGCACCACAACGGACCGGGACAATGTCAGCATCACTGCAGACACAGCACTAATCTCCTGCTCCATCCCTGTACAATTATGAGAGCTTAGTTCACACTGGTGGCCTTAAGTCAGACTTGATCATAGTGGGAGCTGGATTCTGCCAGAGCTGCCCTTTGTCACCGATTCTGTTCATAATTTCTATGGAAAGAATTTCTGGCTGCAGCTAAGCATCAAAGGGTTTCTACTTTGGTGGCCTCAGGATCACCTCTATGATGAGATTCTTTTGGGGTTCAGCAGGTGGTGACCTCCAACTTTCACTGGGGCAGTTCTCAACCCAGTGTGATGTGGCTGGGTGGGGTACTTTCCAGGTTGGGGAGGGGTGTGTGCCTCAAGTGGAAGAGTTTAAGGCTACGGTCCCACTGCAGGCCCAAATCCGATTTTTTTTTGTCCATACGTGACCCATATCTGACAGTCTGAACAGCAAAAATATACCTGTTAAACCGTCAAGGTGTGACAGGGGCTTGACGTCACACTTTCTTCTGCACATGCGTGTCACTTCAGGGCTGTAGACTGTTCACAATGGAGTCTAAGTCAATGGTAGCCTAAGTATCTCAGAGTCTTGTCTATGACTGTGGGGAGAGTGGAGCAGGGAAAACACCAAACTTTCTTCCTAAATTTCACTTCAGGGTAGAGGAAGACATGGGGAGCAAAGCAGAGTGTATTACCAATCTTGGTGAAGGTTGAAATTTGTTTTTTTTTAAAAAAGACTGCAAAAACAAGCACTGTGGCAAACACTGATTACATCTGCATTACATCCTCTGCTCTGCGTGATTCACACTGGCCAAAAAAAAATCATTTTCCTCCAGACGCAAACATTGGAAAATGAGCTGCTGTGAAATGGTGAGCGGCACAAATGCCTACAGAATTATCCTTTATTATCAGAATGTAGACAGTACAGAACAGCTCCACTTGACTCCAGTATGTGCAACAATCTGAGAGGAAAGTGCTTAAACATGTTCAGAGTATGCACCAGTGCAGCTCCTGTATATGAAAACAACTTTCCACTCATCTGCATGCACTGCACACCCCCTAATATATTACTAAGATGTCCAAAATCATCCACTTTTAAAAGCTGCATATATTCTACTTCACCCAGAAATATTCTTCCTTTCTTTTTATTTTATCTTCTTCCTCCGAAATGCACATAAAACAAATTAATTGTCCCACATTAGAGCTTATTTTATCCTATGGACGTTAAAGTGATATATTATGAAATAAACCAGGCATGCATTTAATACACAATATTATCATAGTTCACATTTTAATGATTTTCTTTATATCTCCCCGGCCCTCAAACAGGACTTTTAATCCACCAGCAACCTCCATTATCTCGCCACTGCACTGAAAAAACAAGCAGAAAATATATATAATACAGACATAAAACATAATGAGATACAAGGGGAAAATATAAATGTACACATTTATACAAATAAAAGCAAAATGATACATGTCTACAAAATAAATCACGGCGCCAACTGCAATAAGAATCAGACGGGGAGTTAAAATCTCTGCTTTATTTTTGTATTTGTGTAAAATTAATCTGGTAGAGCCGATGGGAGGGTTTTAAGCTTATTTCAGCAGTGGATCATGGGACCCAAAGAAGAAGGAAATTTATCAGATAAGCCTCTTACTGTGTACTTTATTTTCCCAAAGCTCAATGACAATATTCGGTTACTAAACAGGACAGGGACTCTGGGGGGTCTTGACAATTTCCTGTCGCGGAAAATCCTTCTGCGAGCCGGCACCGATGCTAATGTAGTAATTCAGAGTCGTTGAGTGAGAAACACAAGAAAGAATTTGTTTTGCTTCTTTCTGAATGCAAACTAACTGGGACACGTGAAACAGGAAATCTCAGCACCGAGTTTCGGCTCAACATGCAGGAATTGTTTAAGATGAGGATTTAAGAATGGTGGACCCGTATTCTCTTCTAGCAAGAACACCAAAAGAATGTTTTAATTAGTGATAGTGATATATCTACAATCTATGCGTGTACTTTTAGCAGAAAGTTGCAGATTTGTTTGCAGAGGGTGTGCGGTGAAGCGCTGCAGGATGTTGCTCTTGCCAAAGGTCGCTAGGTGCACTTTTCCTTAATTAGGTCCAGCTGGGATGTGCAGTCGCCAGGAAGCACATCCCTTTTTTTTTCCTCAACATGCAGGCTGCGGATTATTCTGCCACTCACGCGTGTGCACATGTGCACGCCTTTCTTCATCCACAAACCAAAGTGTGTAAATATACCCGCATGTACCAGCGTTAAGTCCACATACAGCTACGCAGTAATAAGAAAGTCTCCACCTGAAGGTGGATGGCTTTATTTTTACACTCTTTGGAGTAACACAGCCTTCTACATCTGAATCATTTAAACCTAAAGCATGTGACCTGAAAACATCAGTTGCCCGGGCACATTTTTTGCACGATACAGTCTTGTGAAGGAGAAAATGTTCACAGGGTATGTGAAAAACTAAGTACACCCCACAAATCGGGACGAACTGAATAAATGCGCAAGGTAGCCCAGCAAACATAGTCGAAACGCCAAAACCGGCGGCGGTACGGCTGCACGAACTGAGCCGCAGACAAACAGATGTTGATGTTTTTGCCATGCAGACTAGACCAGACCATCTCTTACAAAGTAGGAAATGTCGATCAGAAGGAATTAAATACATTTTTTAACAACATCTGTGAACAGATGCCCATACAGTGCCTTCTCCGTGTAAACAGACCACTCAGATAAACTCAAGTTTTACTGTCATATGCATAGTAAGGAAACACATTTCTCTGTGCAATGATAATCTTACTTTTCTGTCCACAGTGAGTGCCAAATAAAATCACATCTACATATAAAAGTAATAATATACAATAAGACGATCTGAGAGGGCAGCATGTGACAGATGCAACAGAAATATAAACATAAGGTATGACATTTGTGCAAAAACGAGTGAGTGGGCAATTATGCGTGAAAATGTAGCGTGGGGTTAGCGTGTGATTATAAACTCCCGTTAGCTGTTTAGGAGTCTGATAGCAGTGGGAAAGAAGGAGTTTTTTTAGTCTTTAGGTCCTGCATTTCACCCTTCTGTACCTCCGGCCTGAGGGTGTGAGTGTGAACAGTCTGTGCTGGGGGGGTCAGTGAGGATGGAGGCAGCGCTCTTCCCACAGCCCTTTTTAAAAATAAAAATAACACTTTGAAGCAGTTCTTTATTATGCACATATAAATTATGTGTAATTTATTGTATGGTGAACTTAACACATTGGGCTGTTACAATTATCACCGCTCTGTCGTTGTAACACGAAGGATGCTGTGGCATGAATGTGAAATCATCGGCAGGATAAGAAATGGGCTTTAGCGTGGAAGGTCATGAGTTCAAGTTGGTTTCCTGGAGCTCAGTGTTTCTATCGAGAATGTTCTGCTTCTCTGGCTTCATTCTAATTAACAAAGAGAGCGACCAGGAAACAACTCCTGAACACAAACTTTCTCTTGCTCGAAAGGCTAACAACGGCATTAAGGCAACATTCAGCAACTACTTCTAACCGAGCGGAGGGAACGTTCGGCATCACTTCAACCTTCGTTTTGGAGCAGTTTTTTAACCACGACCAGATGTCAACAAAGAAATCCCAGCCGATAGTTATTCAATGTTAAAATGTTTGCCGGGAGGTGCAGACAGCTGCTCTCCACCTCTGTGCAAACACAGTGGGCGAGAGAACAGGTGACAGCAGGGAGTATATGCCAGATTTCCAACATGAAGAGAAAGATTATGGCAGCCAGAAAGCAGTGAGTCACAGTGAACATACAGAAATGGATGATCAAGCCTGAAAATGTACCTTCCGCTGCTCCCTTGTTTTCTCCGCCAGGAGGTCGCCGCAGTGGATTAACCTGCATCGGTAATTTGGCAGAGGTTTTATGCCAGATGCAGCCCTCCATGGTGAGAGGGGCTTGTTCCCCCACCTGAAGTTGAACCAGGGACCTTTCACTCGTAAGGCAAATATGCAAACCACTACGCTAATATTTATTTCATATTTTAATCTAATCCTTTTAAAAAACTTGCAGGTATTAGTTTTTGTGAGCTGGTGCTACTGATTTTGTGCCTTCGGCTGCTCCCTTGTATTCTCTCCAGTGGATTAATCCACAGTGGTAATTTGGCAGAGATTTTAGGCCAGATGCAGCCCTCCACGGTGAGAGGGGCCTGTGTCCCCACCTGGAATCAAATCAGCGACCTTTCACTTGTAAGGGGAATGTGTTAACCACTACACTACAGGGACACCTACATCTAACTGTTGTTAACAGTAGGATAAGATAACAATATAACAGTAACTTAAAACAGTGTCACTTAGTGGTCTTCTTCTTCTTCACTCTCTCCACTCGTTAAATAATTTCCATCTCTATCCTTAATCGTCCTAATCTGCTGCACATCCTTTTCAGCTCTGTCTCTCTGTCTCGCCACTCGATACAAGTCCTTCTCTCCTTCCTTGGTGTCCAGCCTCTCATATAACTCACTATAAGCCTTTTCCTTTGCCTTTGCCACTTCATTCTCTACGTGCTTAGCCTCCTAG
>VUQH01026922.1:7281-18051 GCA_015106775.1 Etroplus canarensis
AAAAATAAAAAAAAAAAAAAAAAAAAAATAAATTAAAAAATTAAAAAAAAAAAAAAAAAAAAAAAAAATTTTTTTTTTTTTTTTTTTTTTTTTTTTTTACAAATGCATACCAACCATATTCCAGACGTGGCTCTTTGAAATGTACTTACATCATCGTTACTAGAGTGAAAGCATGTTTTTGAGTGATAAGCTTAACTGATTCAAGCAACTGAGGAACAAACTTTGATTACAAATTTTGCAAATAAAACTTTACTACAAATGCATCACATGCAATCATGTGAAAAAATGATTTTCACAGAATTCTTTGCAGTCCTGTGAAGAATTAAGCACACCCTATGATTTGATAGCTTGTAGAACCACCTTTAGCAGCAATAACTTAGTAGGAAGCAATTGCCCACTCATTTTTCAGCATTGCTTCAGTTCACTGAGGTTTGTGGGCATTTGTTCATGCACAGCTCTCTTAAGATCCAGCCACAGAATTTTACTTGAATTGAGGTCCGGACATTGACTGGGCCATTGCAACACCTTGATTCATTTCTTTTCCAGCCATTCTGCTGTAGATTTGCTGGTGTGCTTAGGATCACCATCCAGTTACATGACCCAATTTGGGCAAGCTTAAGCTGTTAGATAGATGGGCTCGTATTTGACTATAGAGTACTTTGGTATACGAAGGAATTCATGGTGGACTCAATGAATGCAAGGTGCCCTGGTCCAATGGCTGCAAAACAAGCCCAAATTATCCCCTCTCCACCATTGTGCTTGACAATCAATATGAAGTGTTTGTGCTGAATGCTAAGATTGGGTTTTGCCAAACATACCACTGTGTATTATGGCTAAACATCTCAACTCTGGTCTCATCTGCTCAAAGGACATTATTTCACAAGTCCTGTGGTTTGTTCTATGGAATTTGGCAAAGCTAAGCTGTCCTGCCATGTTCTTTTTAGTGAGGAAAGGTTTCTCCTGGCAATCCTTCCAAACAAGCCATACTTGTTCAGTATTTTTCTAATTGTGTTGCAATGAACTATAGTATTCAACATGCTTACTGATGCCTATAGTCTGAGATGTAGCTCTTGGGTCTGACCTTGGGGTGAATTATCTGGAAGTAGTAGTAAGTAGTAGTTAGTAGGAAGAATGCGGCATTGTGTTAACACACACCTTAATGTTCCAGACCAACAAATGGCCAAAAAATCTGCTTTGGTAGAAGTGGTCACACTTGCTGATGAGCAATTAATTTGGCACATTTGATCAGCAGCACCTGGCTGCTACTTACCCTCCTAATTCTTATGGAAGAAGTCTCGGTGAACTTAGTTTTTCACAGGACTGCAATGAGTGCTGTGAAATCTTTCTTTTTCACATCACTGCAACTGTTCTGAACATTCAGCCACATATTCCTTAACTCTAGGATCTTTTTGAGGACTGTCATATGAGGTCACTTGTGTCATTATCAAGCACATCTAAAAGCACTCCTTTGCTGGTCTTAGTACAGGGCCACATACTTACTTGAGCTCTTGTCTATTAAGTCTAAATTGCATATAATGACAATGAAGAAGTAGTTCTTATTCTCTGTGAAAGTCAATTGCAAGTACACTGAAACATCTGCCTTTGACTTTCTGTTAGAAGACAGCGACAAGTGAAGGAAAATACCTAATATTGGCCCCTCAAAATATAGTTATGACTTGTACTGTGAAGACTTCCCATAACATCACTTTAAAGATGATGTTTTGTTCTATTATTAAAGCCCTAAACCATGCTATTATCAGGTCTGCCAGTTATGTCTCTGTTAAATGTCACAAAATGTTCTGTCCAATATTGCAGGAGAGGAAGCTCAGATATTTCATTTCTAGCAGAGCTGACTGATAGTCATTCCATACTGGTTAATTTGTTTTGTGAATTGTAATGGTTTCAGTACATCTGTGGACTCAACACGCCATGCTGATGTTCTGATGCATTTTTCAAATGACTGGTCACATGCCTTTAATGGGGGCATATCTTTTTTCTCATTGCTTTCCATTCCTGTCAGTTTACCTTTTGAAAGATCAGAAAATACATTTTTGAATGAGTTGTTTTCATCAAGTTTTGACATCAATACTTGATAAACTCAGGCCCCTGCTGGTGAGTAAAGCCTGAGGACACACCTGTCCCTAAATTTCTAATAAGCAGTCCCCATCCACCATTGTAATTTTCTCTCTAAAGGAGAATTTAGCTTTTGCTAACTGTAACTGATGGATTGGATGGAGTGAATTACTTTGATTTCTGATCTAGCAAAGATGCCTCCACATAACAGGAAATTTGTATTGTAAGCACACTGCACAGCTAATGTGTCTACCTATACAATTTGCTTTGACTGCGCATAGCTATGCTGAAACTGCAATGCTGAAGGGCAATCAGTTGTAGAAATTGTAACGCCAAATGTGAAATAAACAAGGGCTATGTGCATTTGTGTCAGAGTGTTTTCTTGTCTCCTTTTGTGCTGAAGAGCAGGATATATTTTCCCTTTTTTTTGGTCAGGCTTTTTCATCAGTTTCCTGAATTTCCTCCATTCACATATAACTCCAAATTGGATCATCATTTAGAAAGAAGAAAATGAGACTGTACTGAATTCTCAAAACAAGAAATTTAGACCAAAAACTCTGGGAAATTTTTGACTCACATAATAAATTGCGAATAAGGTTTATTTTCTCATCGACTTCTAATGAATTTGACTTCTTTTCCCAGCCTGAGATCACTGGAAAGAATGCAGCTTTAGGGCAATTAAGTATTGGGTTTACTTTGCGCATCCATAAGATATGTCTGTCATCTTTCCCAAGGTCACCTATTTATGTTGTTTTTTCCCCCTTGGTTGCTCATCTGTGTAACTCAAAGTCCTCTTTATGAAAAGGGTGTGTGCAGTGGTGGAATTAAAGCTACAGGCAATGAAATGACCCATTTTATACATAACTAAAGACCAGTGGTACATCAGCATTGTGCAATGAATGATCTGTCATGTATATTGAGCTAAAAACCTGAAATGCACATTTTAGAGATGTATGAGGCTTCTATTTCCTTGCTATAAAATTGGTAAAATATGTTACCTTTAACCAAAATAATATTCTCTCTAGGAATTTTCAGCCTGAAGTGTTATTTATCGTCATTAATTGAGCTCTCCCCACAAAACATTCCTTTGGGTGTGAATTAATGTAAGCTATTTAAAATAGCATTTCAGTCTTTGCAGCTGCTAAATTGTCTGAAGATAAAAATGTAAATGTTGTATAATTTTTTAAACTGATCTCACCTGGTGAACTGCCTGATAGCCAGCAGTTTTATAAGGGGATTTTAAAAAGGTTGGAAAAGGTTCAATATGCAAATGTTCTTATCACTTGCAAATACTTCAAGCACTAGCTTGAGTGAACAAAAACAAAATTACCATTTTTTTTATCAATAAAAGTGGCACGAAGGGAAAAAAATTCACTGTACATTGGGCTGATGCAGAAAATGCACTTCATTTACATACCCACAAATGACTGGCAACTGACAGTTTCATAATTACGCTTCTGTAAGTAAAGGGGTATCTGTTAGGTTTCTCATTTTTGTATTCACAAGATTTAAACTGTTAAGCACTTACTGGTTGGTAGTCATGTATTTTCACATTAAGTGTCCAGATAATGGTCGGAGAATAATCTTTATGGAATGTAATTTGACACTAAAGGTTATTTGCTGTTTAATTCTTTCAAGGTCACTTATTAATTAATTGACAATATATTAATAATAATGACTTATTATTTTAGTTTTAGCTTTTTATTCATGTCATCAACTCTATAAGTCATAAATGGTTTCTGTCAGTGTACATTTTTTGGCCTTCCCTCAATCCTCTGTTTTGCAACTCTGTAAAATCTATCAGCATGACATTAACATTTCAAGGAACGTTGCTCATGTTATTTCTCTTTTATTTAATCCTCTTTTTAACCAGTGAACAATAAACAGTCTTTTATGTCTGCTCTGAAGTATGGAGTCTGTATTTCAGTCTCGCTACCTTTGGTTATTAACTGGATTAAAACTAGATTAATTTTTTAGACACAGGTAATGGGATTAAAGGATTGAAATAATAAAATTTAAAAAATGGTAAATGGTCTGCACATACACTTACTGGCCACTTTATTAGATACATATTACTAATACTGGTTTGGACTCCCTTTTGCCTTCAGAAATGTCTTAATTATTCTTGGCATTGATTCAACAAGATGCTGGAAACATTCTTCAGAGATTTTGCTCCATATTGGAATGGTAGAATCTCGCAGTTGCTGCAGATTTAATGTGAATCTTTCATTGCACCACATCCCAAAGGTGTTCTGTTGGACTGATATCTGATGACAGCAGAGTACTCTGAACTCTCTGTCATGTTCAAGAAACCAGTTTGAGATGATGTGAACTTTGTGACAGGGTGTGTTATCCAGCTGGAAGCAGCCATCAGAAGATGGCACACTGTGATCATAAAGGGATGGGCATGGTTCGCAACAATACCCCAAGAAAATATCTCCCATGCCATTATACCATCAGCAGAAGCCTGGCAGGATGGATATATTTGTTCAGGCCAAATTCTGACCCTAACATCTGAATGTCACAGTAGAAACTGAAACTCATCAGCCTAGACAACATTTTTCCAACCTTCTCTTATCTAGGTTTGATGAGTGAGTATGAATTATAGCCTCAGTTTCCTTTTCTTAGGTAACAGGAGTGGCAGCAGGAGTGTGGTCTTCTACTGCTGTGGTTTGTCTGCTTCAAGGTTTAACATATGCATTCCTTGGATGGTCATTCTCCTCTGACCTCTGGTATCAACAAGACATTTTTGCCCAGAGACCTGCAGCTCACTGGATATTTCCTCTTTTTTTAGCTCATTCTGTGTAAGCCTTAGAGAGGACTGAGTGGGAAAATCCCAGTAGATTAGCAGTTTCTGAAACATTCAAACTAACCTGTCTGGCACTAACAACTATGACCCATTCAAAGTCACATAAATCACCTTTCTCTCCCATTCTGATGCTCGCTTTGAACTTCAGCAGATAGTCTTGACCATGTATGCATGCCAAAATGTATTGAGATGCTGCAATGTGATGGGATGATTATACTTTTGCATTAATGAGCAGTTGAACAGATGTACCTAATAAAATAGTCTGCGAGTGTTTAGATTTTACAGTCCATGTAACTTGCTTCTTACACTTTAAGAGATGGTTCTTTTGACAAAGTCGCTCATCTGTAGGTGAAACACGGAATAGTCAGTGAGGGCTGTGAGAACACACTAACTTTAGAAAACACACACAATAAGACAAAACTCAAGCAGATTAATACAAACAAACACATACACACACACACACACACACACACACACACACACACACACACACACACACACACACACACACACACACACACACACACACACACACACACACAAAATACTCACAAGACAGCCAAATAGATACACAGCACATACAAACACTGGGTGTTATAGGGGTTGTACAGTGTGCGGTCTATGGTGTTGAAGTGAGAAACAGAAAAACAAAATAAAGGGAAAATGTAAATGTCAAGTTAAAGATTTGAAGTTTTTCTTGTTTCTTCTTCTTTTTGTTGTTGTTCGGCAGATGACATGAAGCCCTGATTAACTTATATGAAAGTAGATGTTTATTAAAGCCCTGCTTTAAGAACAAAAGGCCAAAAAATTTATTGTTGAAAGTGGTTATTGCATGAGTTATAGTTAGTTACCGATACCAGTATGTTCTGTTAACAGCTTCCCCCAGGTATTCCATGTGAGCAAACGTGTGGAGACGATTCTAGCTGATACTGTAAGTGGCGCCTCCATAGAGTAGCAGCAATTGCAGCCTTGTTAAACACAACTACATCAAGACATGTTTTTGTCACTACAAAATAATGGCACAGTTTGTGATAATTCAAGTACTGCAAGTCAAAATGAAAAAGATTGTATAATAATTTTCAGTTATCATCAAAATTTCCTATCTGAAAAGGAAAATGGGTATGCACTATGGCTGGCTGCTAAATAATTAAATGAATAAAAAGGGTGACTATGGCTTTTGGTCACTTAAATTTTAGTGCCTCTTTATCCCAAAAGTGATGTTTTAGTATGCCAGACAAAAATAGATCAGCAATGTGTTGATCTGTGTGAAGACAGAATAAAGATAGATTTACTCAACAAAGAAAGGGGACAAACATTTTTTGTTAATCCCATATCAAAGAAATGATCGGATGAATAAAAGTAGGCAGTTACAATGTACTGTTATCAAAGATTATATGTGCGATCAGTTGTGTGTATCTGTATATAAGTAACATTGTTAAAGTGTACATCATGTCTCTTTGAAGTGCTGCATATGCCTAAAGTTTTTTTTAAGAAAGCACTTCGTGCCACAACCCCTTGCCTGTCTCATTGCACTGCTGTCATTTAAATAAGTGATTAGGCTGAATTATTTTGATGTATTGCTATTGTCAGTCCAAATACAAAATCAGATTACTTCTCATTCATCAGCATCTTCATTAAGATCCCACCTAACCTTCTAGATACTTTTATGATTCTCTAACACATAACAATTTGATCATAACGTATAATTACAAAGTCATTATAGTGGCAACCTAATATACCAGGAACACTGTGTTAATTACAGTTCTAATAATAATGTAGTAATATATCTATTTAGCTGCTGGGCCTTTCATCTGTTGGGAGGGTGGGGGAGTGTACAGTCATACAGTCAGTGACATGGCTGAGACTGCTGTCTGGGTGTCACACATACTGGGTCAGCCCCTCCTTTCTCCATTCATCCTTCCTCCATTACTGACTGGGGTATTCCTATGAGTCATCAAGTTAACTATGGCATCCCTTGAACCTTAATGACTAAGGAAGGCAAGTGTCAAAAGAAAGGCAGCTTGGGAATGCAGGATTCCAGTGACATGCAAGAAGCCAGAAACAAGTAGTAAAAGGAACTAGAGTGACTTTCTTTTAATGGCTAATATACCTTATAGTTCAGATGTGTTTGTCCTGTGTGTGTACATGTGTGCATATATGCATATATATATATATATATATATATGTGTGTGTGTGTGTGTGTGTGTGTGTGTGTGTGTATGTGTAGATAGATAGATAGATAGATAGATAGATAGATATGGCAGACAGCCAAAGTATCATCCAGATGGAAGTGTCTTGTGGAGTTGTGGTTCCCCTTAAAGATAGTACAGAAGCTTGACACCCACTGCAAGGGAGAATAAGGCCTAAGCTGAGTCTTTGCTGAGCAATACACAATTCCTGTCTTCCTAAGGGTAAATTGCAGCTGTTTGTCTGGGCAGGGACAAATGAGTAGAGCTTTGAAGTCCAGACTTAGGGGGCTTCAAACCACTTGGACTAAACCAATCTGGCTGGTCCACGTAGCCAACATTGAAGTGCTCCTGCCAAAACAGAAGTGGTACTGCTGCTCCATTTCCAAAGTGGCAAACACAGCAAAGCCAAAAGATTGATGTCAGCCAGTGCTGTGTGACAATGACATCTTCCCCTATAGTCTTCTGTTCTATCACCAAAGAAAAGAAAAAAGGCTTATCCTAAAAACAGGTTAATCCTGATTGTCATACAAATTTTCATTGGCTAACTGGATGAACAAGTCTCCTGATTTCTGTTAGATTTGGAGGGCAGACTGATGAGGTATTCGAATATATATACGGTGCATATATTATCCAGATGAAACCACCACAAGTAACTGACATTTAAACAATACAGTGCAGAATGATTATGTCTTCATGTTTGGGAATTCCTTGCACAGTGGATCTTGGCTCAGATTAGAGAACATGTGAACATTTTCTGGCAATGCATATGAGTAATCCCATTTCATTAAGCCACTGTTAACAATGCCTGGTCAACTGTGACTTTTGAATGTGCAAATGGATGAAAAAATAACTGGGCTGGAAAACATTTTTCCTTTGTCAGTCCCTTCTCAACTGTGGGCTCATACAAGTGGACACTCGTTCTCCAAAAAACATATCAAGTCACACTTAATGACTCAAAGAGACAGAGGGGGTTTTGCAGTGGGGACGACCCCCACTATGTGACAGCAGGCCAGACAGTAGTTATCTAATTGGTGCAGATGTGTGCAGTCCTCCAGCAAAAACTTTGTTTCATTTGCTGTTTAACTGACAATGCCTTTAGAATGCCACTATCAAGAGGTTAATCACGTTTGCTATAAGTACTCTGACTGCAGTGTAGTGTCAGGGAGAAAAAGTTTGTCTGGAAACTATTAGAATTTTCAAGATGAAAGGCTCTAAAAGACCATTCCAAATAGAATCAATCACAATCCCAATTCATTAATTTAGGATTCTTTCGTGTAGGGCTCTTATTATGCCTCTGAGGCTTGACAAAGAATGGATGGCAGTGTATGTAATGGATTATTCTGAGCTCTTACATTTCATTGCAGTTATTTACCTAAACAAAGTCAAGCTGCAGTTTTAGCAGATATGTCTGTACTTCCCATAGAGGTCCTGGTAATATCATACAAAACATTTAAAAATCTCCGGCCAAGCAGTGATTACCTGTACATGCAGCCTTTGTGCAGAGACTTAAAGTTACAGAATGCATATCTAAGCTCTAAATAATCATGGTTGACTTGGAGACTAAAAAGCTCTGGTTAAGCCACTGTGAAGTGGACATACAAGCATGGTGACATGAGTTTTTGAATGATTTTGTCACTGTTCCCCATCTCTTTCAGCCAGAGCCTCGGGGGAAGTGATCTCTGAGGACGACAGGAACTTCAGTCCAATATAATTATTTGTGACAGGCGAGTTCACATTGGCACTTGCACCACAAACTCAGCTGTCAGTGTGAAATTTTTAGTTTAAATGGACATGTTGTTTGGAAAAACAAACATCAGAGAAGCATTTGTGCTGTTGCTTTAGCATGGCATGTTGCCAACTGATCTCTCAGCTTCTCTCATCATTCTTTCTTCAGGCAAGGCCAGCACGAGGTTAGCTCTCTAATCTAAAGAGAGCTAATGATAGTATCACAGGGGTAGTGTACTTAGTGTCTTTCTCCCTCCCTCCTTGTCTACATCCTCTCTACTGTATATTTACTCATTTATCTCATATGATTATGTTTTACATCAACAGATATTCAGTAGTGTTTACAGTAAATCTAAACAGCCAGTTTACTAGAATGTGGCATACTGAAAATGGCCACATTAATTCATGGTAAAAGAAAAATATGCAAATCTGCTTTGTCCTATAATCCAGCAGTGATCACAAGAGGTATTAAAGAGCCATGGAGTCATGGAACTGCGTCTCTTGAAGCCGGTATGAGCAAGAGAACGTTCCAAATAATTCCTGTCTCCCAGAATAATGCAATGACTCATAAATATCACCTTACTTCTGTGAACCAAAGTGAATATCAGATACAAAGCACTGAGCATAGCTTCACCCACTCAACTTGTATTTATATTGCATACTTGGGCAAAATTTCAGCTATATCTTTTTGCCCAATCTAATCCTGTGTCAAAATAAGGCTTAAATAAAGGAATTCCATTTAGCCTCCTTGTACTTTTGTCTGTTTTTACTGATTATAGTGGCTGAAACATGACTGGTTAATATTATAAGAACTTAAAGATAAAAATCAGATTAGTGCAGTATGGTGTGAGCAACATAACAGATAAAAACTAAAATCCACACTGTAGTCAATCAACAGGTAACACTGCAGCTCTTGGCAAGATCAGGAAATGAAGCGAGTCATGATGCAGCCACAAAAGGTCAAGAGCACTTTTGTAATGCAGCTCTCCTGCATGGAGAGCACAACCTTGGAAAATGGAAACAAAGGTTACATTAACCACTTTAAGCCAGTGGGTGACTGGACACAGTAGGAAGAGATACATGGCTCACTCAGAAAAGGCCTTTCATTTCAGATTTTTTTAGATCATTATCTTACACTCAGTAGTTTATCTAAATATAGATTAGGCTGATTAACACTGTTTTGTTTTGTATGCTTCTTTATTCTCATTAAATTTAATAGCTTTCACACAAACACACACACACACGGGAAATATGTACTGTGTACAGTTCTGTGAAAAACTAAGTACACCCTTACTGCTTCCATAGGAATTAGAAGGATAAGTAGCGTCCAAGTGCTGTGAATCAAACGCACCTTATTGACTGATCATCAGCCAGTGTGGCCACAAGTCTGCTGGTCTGGATTGTTCAGGTGTGTTAACACAATGTCACAAGCTTCCCAGGAGTGGGAAGGTCAGACTGTGCAATACTCAGAGAAGTTGCAAAAAACCCAAGAGCTGACAATCTGGTGATGAGTGGAGAAGTGAAAATGAAGAACGGGTCCATCTGCCGAACTCCTCCCAGGCTACTCCCACTATTGGAAAATGTCAGAGTTATGCGGGATTTATGGTACCCCAAGTATGTCCCCTCTGCATTGGTATTTGCAAACAAATAGCCAAAGCAGAGGGGAATGCAACCAACACAAAAGTATAGATGTACAGTCCTCCAAAACACTAACTATATGTAGCTCAGCATGGATGCCGCATTTCGTGATGAAATTTTGTGATGAAATGCTTCGAGAGGCTCGTCATGAGGCACATCAAATCACAACTACCACCCTCACTGGACCCCTTGCAGTTTATGTATCGTTCTAATCGCTCTACAGACGATGCCATCACCACAACCCTCCATCTGGCCCTCACACACCTGGACTGTAAGGACACTTATGTACGAATGTTGTTCATAGACTTCAGTTCAGCATTCAATACAATAATCCCT
>VUQH01026924.1:0-10843 GCA_015106775.1 Etroplus canarensis
GCCACAGCGGATCATCTGCCTCCATCTCACCCTATCCCTTGCATCCTCTTCCCTCACACCAACCCTCTGCATGTCCTCCTTCACTACATCCATGAATCTTCTCTGTGGTCTTCCTCTTCTCCTCCTGCCTGGCAGCTCCATCGTCAACATCCTTTGTCCAATATATCCACTATCCCTCCTCTGAACATGTCCAAACCATCTCAGCCTTGCCTCTCTGACTTTGTCTCCAAACTTCTCAACATGAGCTGTCCCTCTGATGTACTCATTCCTAATCCTGTCCATCCTAGTCGCTCCCAGGGAAAATCTCAACATCTTCAGTTCTGCCACCTCCAGCTCTGCCTCCTGTCTTTTTGTCAGTGCCACCGTCTCCAAACTCTAAAGAACTTTAAAAATATGAATGAAATGGGCACCGTACAGATGTTACGACTTAAAGCAGTTTACTTTCTGCCGCTCAGTTAATATCTTCCTGAACCTTCAGCTGTCATAGATTAGAGGTCTTTTTGCCTCCAAGGTGTGGTACACAGCTGAATATAGGAACCATGGTGGGAGGAGGACTCTTTAAAAAAACTAGTCATTTTTTTTATATGTTTCAGTCATTTAGGATGATCGATTGCATGATCAAACTTTCTGCTCCCCCGTGTGCGTTTGTGGTAGATCATAAAATCCAGCTGTGTGATGTGCCAAACACATCCAACTGTCATCACACAAAAATGAGGCTTTAAAGTAAGGAGGTCTCATTTTACTCGCTGCCTCGACTCCTCTTTCCCCAGCTCTCCACTTGCATCTGTGGCAGGAGAGACTAAGACATGAAGAGTTGAGGATGTGCAGGGTGAGTGATGAGAAAGGGGGCTCTGGATACACACAGAGGTCTTACAAGGGATGGGAAACAGGTGAGGAACAAGACAGGTGAAAGCAATCAAGACAGACAGAAAGTAAATCCAAAACTAGAAAGCAGAGACTATCAGAGTAAAATAGGAAACAGCCCAAAAGAGACATCCTAAACAGAGAGACAAGGGATATGTTTCCCAACCACTTTTCCGTAACCTCAGTGGAAAATGTCATGAGGTTAAGGAAAAGGTGCGAAGGAGAATTCATAAGGACTTAGGAAAATAGAATCATGGTGTGCAGAGAATCCCACCGCACTTACACTAGACTCTTCAGCAACATCACGCGGCGTGTCTGCAATATTGACACCTCATTGTCCAGAACGTGGACTGCAAAGTGTGCATCTTACTCCAACCCAGTGTGTTCTTAGCATGTTTTTATTTGGAAGGAGACAGGGAGATGTAATCAGAACAAATGCATGATTGGCATGGGTGGATGGCTCGAAGGTTTTGTCTCTGTCCTGTAAATCTTCATTCAGTCCTCATCCTGCGTGTTCGGAGACGAGCCGCGTGTACTTCTGCTCCTCAGTAATATTGGTATTTTGATGAAACACAGCAGAATTTAATTGAAGTGAACAGTGTGCACACAGGAACACAGATGACTGGAGTCGTGGATCCTCTGATAACAAAGACTTTAATAGGAAAGCCGTGCACGGAGAAGGATGCACACCCGACCAAGGGATAAAGAAAGCATCCAGTTAAATAGAGGCAGTATGCAAGTGACATCATGGTATGTGAATGCATGTAAGACCAGGGTTCACAACATGTTGGCGTCATGAAACCTACGCATAACCTATGGTAGCAGTTGTTTGTCAAGCCCACCTCAGTTGACAAGACCAGACTGTCCTCTGGAATTCAAAGACCATTAAGAAGGAAACTTGATTTCGATGACCGGGACCATCGTCCATCATAGCTGGAAATTTCACGCTCACATGTCATGAGGATAAGATTGGAATGAACCCATTTACCCCAACAGCACAGTAACGATATCTTCATTAACACATGGAAGGGTTGGGTTCTGAGGGTGAATAGCAGGAAAAGAAAGAAAAAAAGCACAGCATTTTGATATACTACAGAACAAATGGTTACCATGGATGAAACCACAATCTCATCTCTACCAGTAAAAACTGGTCACTGTACAACTCCAAAAACTTGACTTTAGACAGTCGGATGTTGACGTTTTGATGTAAAAATGTAGATCAGACTATTGTAGTATTTTTCTTCTTCTTTCGACTGCACCCATCAGGGGTCACCAGAGCAGATCATTTGCTTCCATCTCACCTTATCCTTTGCGTCTTCTTCCATCACACCAACCCTCTGCATGTCCTCCTTCACTACATCCATGAACGCTTGCTTCTCCTCCTGCCTGGAAGCTCCATCTTCAACATCCATTCTCCAATATATCCAATATCCCTCCTCTGAACATGTCCAAACTATCTCAGCCTTGCCTCTCTGACTCTATCGCCAGACTTCTCAACCTGAGCTGTCCCTCTGATGGACTCATTTCTAAACCTGTCCGTCCTGGTCAGTGACAAACTCAGCATCTTCAGCTCTGCCAGGTCCACCTTGCACAGTTCACGGTTGTAAACAGACGTCCAGATATTTTCTCCATGTACACAAAATATGTACATTGAAGCAATTCATGATTATGCACATTTAATTTGGTCTCTTTTGTTGCATGGTGAACTTAATGGACTCCTCATGCTAAAGACTACAGGGAAACACTAGAGAGGCAAGAATGGCAAATAGAATCAACACAGAAACCAAAAGCGTAATGTAAGACATAACCAAACCGTGGGACCATGACAGCAGAAAGGCCAAATCTTTTGCACCTCTCTCGCACTGGATGTGGTGTGAAGGCTGCACTCAGACCAATGCCTTATAGCTGTTCTGATTTTGGCACAAACAGTATGTGATATTGCAGGTGCTCCATTAACAACTCAACTGAGCTGTCCATTTTATCCACCAAGATTGTTTCATACATGCATCTGTGTTTATATCCCCGAGGTTTGTGCTGAAGACAGCAGCTGTCAGGGTTTGTGCTGACCTAAGCGTATACCTTATTAAAGGTGGTCTCTGTGTCCAACAAAGCAGCAACACAAAAACCCCAAGGCAAACTGGGAGTGTAAGAGGTGAAAGACGGATACAAATTAAGAAACGACAAAATTACCATCAACAAACCAAGAAGGCAGATACAAAAAACAGGATGTTAGATAACAACAAAAGGGCATATCAGGTTACTTAAGAAACACAAAGGAAAGTCAGGACTATATACACAGAGGGCTGGTTGGGGAAGTAAAGGAGGAAGTAAAGCAAATTCAATTCAATTCAGTTTTATTTATATAGCACCACTTCACAACAAAAGTCATCTCAAGGTGCTTCACACTGTAAGGTAAAGACCCTACAGTATTAGAGAGAAAACCCCAACAATCAGATCACCCCTGTGAGCAAGCACTTGGCGACTGTGGGAAGGAAGAACTCCCTTTTAACAGGAAGCGATCACCGGCAGAACCAGGCTCAGGAAAGGGGCAGCCATCTGCCTTGGACTGGTTGGTGGTGAGGGGAGAGAGAAGAGAGCAAGGAGAGCAAAGAAAGACACAGACTATGGGGGAAAGAAGACAACATTTAATGACATGAGGCAGCAGCAAATAAATGCATGGGGAGTGAAAAGAGGTGGGTGGAGAAGAAATGTCCAGCAAGTCATAAGAAGCCCCCCCAGCAGCCTAAACCTATTGCAGCATAACTGAACCCTAACTATAAGCGTTATAAAAAAGGAAAGTTTTAAGCCTGATATTAAATGTAGAGAGGGTGTCTGTCTTCTGAATACAAACTAATGCAAGACATTAAAGAAAACTAACATTAAAAGTGAAACTGGAAATAAACAAAAGGAAACCAACAGAGGCAAGACACATTAATATGACAAAAACAGGGTGCAAGCACATCAGTGAGACAGAGGGATGTCCAAACAAGGCAGCACTGGAGAGACTACTGCTAAAAACTAGCTCCCTGCAGTCACCTTGTAACCACTAAAGGTATATCCCAGAAAAGTTTCAGTTTCTTCATTGATACTGACCTGACCCGACCCCGCTTGATGTCATGTAAGGTTAGATGTCATGGTCAATTTGTTTTCTTTTTATTTCTTTCATTGTGTCACCAAGACATTATGACCAAATACTTGACCAATTTGGTTTTTGTTTCATGCAGATTGGATGAAAAGTTACAGAGATATGGCTTAGAAGGTAAATATTTTACAGAAAACACCACCTGGGGCCCAATCCATATTTTTAGACTGGCTAAAAATCTAATCAGTTCCATGCCTCATGCTTAAAATTTTTTTTTGCATAATTGTGCACAAAAGATTTGTGACAGCACCGGTGGCATGGTGTCTCCATGAAAATATGTGATTGATTTGGTTTTTATTTCATGCAGACTGAACAAGTAGTTACACAGATGTGGTTAAAAATGTTTAAAAAAAATTTTTTTACAGATAACTCCACCTAATGGCAAATCAATATTTAAAAATGGCTAAAAATCTAATCAGTTCCACATCTCATGGAGGTCTGTCACTGTGCCAAAATTCAAAATCCTGCCTCAAATGGTTTTGGTGCTTTTGCGATGACACCAAGGATTCGCGGCGGCGGCGGTGGCGGTGGCAGTAGTGCCGATGATTCCATCAATACCTCATTTCTAGGGGCTGTAAAAATCAAGACTTGAACCAAACACAAGCTCACAGAAGTGACCCCAGACCACGGCAGTTGCTGCGGGAATTATTTCATGCTACCAAATAATGTCTTGAGAGTTTCCAAAAAAACTTGTTGTCCTTCAGCTGAAATAAAAAGAGACGTTTTCAGATCAGACTAAAGAGCTTTAAGGTTTCCGGGAGAAAAATGCTAATGCTGAATTATAGATCAGATCTGAAAATAGCACACACTTGGAAGTGGTTCCTGAAATATTTAAGTATTCAGTTCACTTGCTTCTGTTGATGCTCAAACGTCTTTTTTTTTTTTCCTTGTTAACCTGATTCATTTTTGTCTCAATGTTAAACTGCACTAATTACAGCGTGTAATGTTTGTACTTTGTCCCTGTGTGCAGACAGACTGTGAGTCTGGATACTTTAATACACACAGGGAACTGCGTATGTGTGTTTGTTCCTATTTTACACAGGCAAACACTCGCGTTCATGCGAGATCACATACAACACGCACTCAAACTCCAAACCTGCCCGCCTCCATGTGCGCGCGCCCTGACAGCATGTGTATCGCGGTCCTTATTATGAGAAACAAAACGACAACACAAACCCAGAGGGTTTGCAGAAGGAAAGGACACTCTAGCAGAGACAGCACGCCTGCATTACTGTACAGTTTGCCCTGTTGCTTTGCAGCCAGCCCTCACTCGCTTTCCAGACAGCTGGAGAGGCTGCGAGTCCATGTGTGGCTTATGTGTGTTTGAGTGTGCTGGGTTGGATCATCACATTTTGCTCTTAATTAAAAGAACTCAGAGGCAGTGAGGTGTGTCTGCAACACCTGGAGGGAATAGAGGCTTGGTGTGTGTTTGTGTGTGTTTATGCATTTGTGATTTGTGCTCATGTGTGTGTGCATGCATGTGTGTGTTCTGGGTCTGAGTGTCTGTCTGTCATCTTCAGGTTTGTAAAAGTTATGCCAGTTATATTCGTTTCTCACAGTTTTTCATTGTAAAACCAACAAACACACACACACACACACACACACACACACGCCCAAGAGCAGTCCGAGGCTGTATACTTCCCCAGAGGTTGAACAGTCCTTTACTTTGTATGTTTTCTTATGATAAAATATTTCTCTACTCATGACCACTTTATTAGGTACACCTTGTACTACCAGGTTGACTCATCGTTTGCCTTTACAACTGCCTTAATTCTTCATGCCAGCGATTGAACAAGATACTGGAAACACTCCTCAGAGATGTGGTAGCATTACACAGATTCTCATGTAACTGTTGCCTTCCCATTAGCTCAAAACAGTTCCGCCATTCTCCCCTGACCTCTGGCATCAGCAAGGTGTTTTCGCCCAAAGAACTGCCGCTTGCTGGATATTTTCTCTTTTTCAGCCCATTCTGGAAAAATCCCAGTAAAACAGCAGAAACACTCAGACCGGCCTGTCTGGCATCAGCAACCAGGCTCAGAGCCATAGGAAGACCACTCAAGTTGGGGGTGCTGAGGTGCGTGTGTGTGCGCGCGTGTATGCGTGTCAGAGGGCTGATAGACTCCACTTCAGCTCCGCAAACAGAAAACAAGAACAGTCAAAACTGAACCAGGTCACGCATTGTATTTGAACAGCACAGACATGACACAGTCCGACATGTCAGGCACACGTAGAGGTAAGCGAAGTCATCATGGCACAGTCTAGTTGCACAACTGTGCCGAGGTCCCTTTAGACACAGCAGTCGAGACTATGCAATAAGCCAGTTTACACACAGCTGACTAGAACCTATCCAGATGTGCAATATTTTACCAGCTCAAAAGAGCAATTGACACAGCATACTATGTTATCAAATACCCTCTTGTAACAAAGGTATTAGTCTGAAATTACTGCGTAATAATTAAGCTGAACAATTCAGCGACAACTCATAATAAGCCAAAGCTTTACCTTCACCTGGGTGCTCCAGTTATAATACTCCAAATGTGGCTCAGCGCTCAGAGATTTATGTGCAGATTTTCTCATTGGGGTAATGATGTCCAAATTGTTCAAAACACCTATGTGGACATTCATCCGGGACAACTGCAACAGCCTCTGTGAAGAGGGGGCTCCTTAGGTTGCTGGTTTTCCATTGTGCTCTTTTCATGATACTTTCACACTCTTATGATGCTGTGACAGCTGTGAAAACTATGAGCTGATTGCGTTTTGAATAATGCACCACTTCTGCATATTGGTGACTAGTCTATGTAATGTCATTTGACCAGGATGCTTACTGTTTTTTTAAGAAAAAAAAATCAGTATTAAGTATTTTTATTTATTAATTACAACTTCATAAATCACACGTCACACGTTCTCGTTTTTTTGGGACGCCCCGCTTCAAACGACACAAAAATGCACATCCTATACCCCCAAATTTTATTGGTCACTAACAGTAAATCTAAAAATCATACCTGTTTACTTTAGTTTCATTTTATATATTTTACCTGGCTGCCCCACAGTTTGGCGGCCTCAGGTCTTACATAAATAACAACAGGAATATTGTTTAAAGTGTTTTAGCATATTTATCTACTTTTTGCATTTGATAGGGAGTGCTGTGATGGCTGCCTCTTGTGACGGGGGGGGGGGGCTGCAACACCTCCAGCACCCCTACTTCTCACACATTCAAACTCACGTGAATTCTATTTCTTTCCCATTCTGATGCTCGATTACAACTTCAGTAGGTCATCTTGGCCATCCCTATATGCCTAAATGCATTAAGTTGTTGTCATATGATTGACTGATTATGTATCTGTATAAAGGAGCAGTCAAATTGGTGTACCTAATACAGTGGCCAGTGTATGTATATTTTAAAAAATATATATATTTGAATTTTTTAACAATGAAAACAGGCCCTTACAACTTGGAATCATAGTAGCATCATTGTTAATTCAAGATTTGTTCAAAGAAAAACAAAAATCCGGTCATGGTGAAACCACTAAATGATGGTCAACTTATATTTTTAGTATTATCCATAAAATGGCCACAGTCTCTGGAAGCTCAGAGTCAACTGAACAGCTTGTGTTTGAAATTAAATGCGTTAAAAGTTGTTGGACCAAGCAGCTGAGCCACATGACTCAAAACACTAACTTAGTCCAAATTTAACATTTTAAGGTCCTTTATTATTTTAACATTTGTACCACCAGATATTTGAGTGAGATGAAACCCAATTTTTAATTGTAAAAGCGTGTTTTTTTAGCTGCTTCGCCTAAACTGTCCGCCATGTTTTGGAATGAATCAGTGCACAGTGATTCTTGGGATAAGGTGGAGCACAAAGGATCCACCTGATGTATCCTTTGAATCCCACCTGGGAAAGGAGGGTGCATTTGAAAGAGCCCCCATAGTGTAGTGGTTTATACATTTGCCTTACAAGTAAAAGGCCCTCGGTTTGATTACAAGTGGGGACATAAGCCGCTCTCACCATGGAGGGTTGTGCCAGGAAGGACATCTGGTGTAAAACCAAATTACCGATGTGGATTATTATGCTGTGGCGACCCCTTGGGGAGAAGATACATTTGAAAGAGCCTTGGAAATGGGACAGCCTTCATTGCTGTGCTGTGATATAATCAGACTATGCTAGCCCCTGAATTGGATCAGGGTGTTGAAGAAACCATCAAAACATTCCTGGATCCAGATGTGGATCGACTTCAAAAGTTAATCACTTTTAGCTTGGGCCAAGCTCCATCTCTGATCTCTCCATCCGTAACTTTTTGCATAATCCTGCTAACACACACAAATATAATCACACGATTGCATAACCTCCTTGGCCAGGGTAATGAATATACCCGTTCGTATGCATGTGCATGTCTAATGAAAAAGGGCCAGAAATCGTGTTTTTTAAGATCAAAATTTCTACACTTGACTCCTTATAGGTTGAGCGTACATGGACCGGCCTATTCACGCATCTTCTGTAGCAATGATAAAAATGAAAGCTTTATTTCACCAGAAATGGCGCTTGCACACACTGAGAGATTCTTTCTATCACTGTCAGTGACTTTTTCCCTTTAAACAATATCAAATATGCTTTTCGTGAAGGAATGGAAACGTGTGGTTGCAAAATAAGTAAAAACTGGCAGCAGGATCTGAATTTCAGTCATATTTGTTACATCGATTGTACTTTTATATACATATTTGTCCAATATGACCTAAATTTCTATGATACTGGGCTGCTAGGAGCACTGGTTTCAAAAGTTTGTAGACGACCCCCACATTACTGCAGACTGGGGGTGCAGCCTCCCCTTTGTTTTTCATTACATCCAAATGTACAATTTGTGCATCACATCACGTAAATCTTTGTCCAACCCTGAAATGCTGGCACTTGTCAAGGGAGTGCAGAAAACAGGCAATATTTTAGGTTCTCTGTAAAATGAACCAAACTGATCATTTTTCAAAGAATATTGTGTATTCAAAGTGTGCCGGTATCATGACGATAAATAATGTAGACTTTATGCACAAGATGGACATCACCGTTGGGATATCACCCATTGCTTTCAGCTTTTTATCTGCCAGTTGAGCATTTTGGTTGTTTCTGTCTTGTTTTAAGCTCATTACGCCGAAGGACCGATTAGCTAATGCCATGGTGGGGCATCTGTCATCTGCCAGAATTTTGCAAAAATTGCTATTCCTCCTAGAGTAGATTTTGGTGAAACTTTCAATAATGATCACCTTCGCCCGAATTGTGCTCAGGGTCAAGGTCGTATTTGTCAATTTGCAGGCACTTTTCCATTTTCACAAGAACTTCTGCTTCTTAGAGTATTGGCCTGGATTGTAATGCGTGGCTGCCTTTTCCCCTCTGCCGTCTAAAAATAAATGCTATAATAATAATGCATAATAATGTCTTGAGCTTGGTTAGGGCCAGTCAAGACTAGAGCTGTTGTCCTGCATATGACTGCTTGACTTCTCAGTGGATTTTAATTTTTATTCATTTGTGCAATACAGCCAACAAATGACAAAAATAATTATCGCTTTATGTCTGTTCTTCACACGTCACAATAACCTGTGAATTGTGAGGGATCATGAGCCAGACGAGTTACTATAGTCACTGACGTTTTAGTTTTTTGTGACATTATGAAATATATACGTAGATGTGAAGGACACTGCATGCCCCCACGGTAGGGACTCACCAGTCTTAAGGTAGCCACACCCTTAACCACCATTACTTTGGTTTATGTGCTTCTAGATAAAAATGAGGGCTTTATTTTACAAAATGAACATCATGTTGCAATTAATAAATCTTGAAACTAGCAACTGAGACCATATACTCATCAGGAAAGTAGTTTGTGAAGTATTAAATCAAGTCTGAAGTGAAATTGTTTTCCAGCAGACTCCTGTACAACTAGAAGCCCTTCTGTAACCGTGCGAGATGCCCCCTGCTGGCCATCAAAGAGAATACACATTTATGGCACCCCCACACTGGCTTCAGTTTTCAAATCTGGAAGCTACTTACATTCTTTAAATACAGTCTGTAGCTGAAACTGACCATGTTATTTCAACAGATGAAAAACAACATTTTTCTGTCGTTTTGATGAATGGCTACCAAATAGATAGATCTAGTCTCTGTGACCCGGAGTCTACATCCATTATTTATATGCAGTTTATGGTAAATTTAGTTATGCTTACAAGTAAAAATCCTACGATGGCTTCTTTAGCTGTTCTTCAGTGAATGGTAAGTAAACTCACTGAAGCTTAAATGTCAGCTTCACTTATGCTTTTGTTGCTGCAAACGGGCAAATCTCTGCATCAAGGGGCCAACATTTGATGGAAATCTTTTCCAGAATAGTACAGACTGTTATACAGCATATTAACATACGTTTAAAACCCTGTTCCCTACGTTTTTCTATCTCACTGATTAATAGAGACAGCACAATAACTACCGTCACTTATTAGAAATAACCGAGGAGTATTCCAAGAACACTTTCTAATAACTGACCTGAAAAGCTGCCTCACTTTACTATTTTGTGTGATCTGGGAAACAGCTCTGCGTCTGTGTGTTGATACAGCTGCACTGACTTGATATCTGGTTAATCATTAGCTGCAGCATCAGAGACAGAGGGAACAGGATGTGACAGAGAAGGTGGCGTGGCCTTATCGCTCTCGCAGAGGAAGGGAGGAGGTGGTGGCTCGCGGTGTCTGGCTGAGTGTGTTGAGAGTGAGCGACCCAACTGAGTAGCCTCTTTAGTGCTCCCAGACCTCAGCAGCATTAAATTTGAATGAGAATGCATTCTGCTTGAGCTGACCAGGCTCCCAACA
>VUQH01026924.1:10863-25216 GCA_015106775.1 Etroplus canarensis
CCCCCCCCCCCCCCACCCCTGCATCTCTGTCTGTGTTTGTGGTCAGAGGAAGCCATGGGAGTGTATCATGAGCAGCCACACACACAACACAGTATAGGACCAGCACGTACACAGCCTCTGCGTACTGACTTAAATATAGAAGAAAAGAGCCACCGCTCCGTTTGCAAACAGTCTTGAGCTCACGTTACATCGCAAACAGCTGACTACAGCTTGATGCACTCCATGTTTTCGCAGTGACGAGCATGCGTTCACATTTATTAGAAAAAATAAAGCTTTAGTATTGGGAGCTTCATTGTAGCTCATGGCACATTCTACACGTTTCAGGAGACAAATGAAAGCAAAGACGAAGCATCTAAAAATCTTTGAAAGAGAACTGTGGATTTTAACCACCGCAGCTTGCAGTGGAATCACTCTATTAATGGATTGGAATAATTATAGGGATTTATTGAATGTACACATAAGTGTTTATATCAAATAGACCTAGAATAATGCTCAGTGCTCCACTGCTTAGATTCTGTATAACAGTGGCTTCAAACAGATGGTCCAGGAACCAAAAACAAGCCCACTGGAATTTCCAGTTTGGCTGCTGGAAAGTTTTGGAAAGTGTTTTCTCGGAAAAGGAGAGCATAATGTTTGGACCATGTACGTCACCCATTTTGATGCCTCACGGTGGCTTTGGCCACTTCATTGTTGTTTTTTTGGTGGCTATATTTGGACGAGAAGGTGGGAGTGCAAAATGATTACTTATCAATAGCAAGCTTGGTTAGCGAGCTGCATCCATCCAACTGTTCCGGTGCAATGCACAGAAACAGATACTTGCTAATTAATGCTCAGTGATGAATAAAATCCTGGAATTTCACTTAACAAAACTGAAGCACATACTTCTTACAGTCTTTACTGGACAGCAGCACCACAGACATAGCCAAGAGGTCCAGTTCAGTGACTACTATGTGCATAATGCTCATTGCTCAGCACACCTGTCAGTCAAACCAAGACTCGGAAAACTAACTAAAACCAGACCTGAGACTAACTCAAGGAGAAACTAAAAACATGAAACAGAACATGAGCAGGCTGGCCAGGGAAATGACGAACAAGACATAACCCTAAGCCACCAACAAAGTCACACCCATGACAGTTCTTAGCTGGCGGGATTGGCTCCCGGTGTGGTCTTCTGCTGCTGTAGTCCATCTGCTTGAAGGTTTGACATGTTGTGCATTCAGAGATGCTCTTCTGCATAACTTGATTGCAACGAGTGCTTATTTGAGTTACTGTTGTCTTCCTATCAGCTCGAAGCAGTCTCCTCTGACCTCTGACATCAACAAGGCGCTTTTGCCCAGAGGACTACCAATCAGTGAATCAGTCATTTTTGGACCAATTTCTGTAAACCCTTGTTATGACTTTGCAGAAAAATCCCTGTAGATCAACAGTATGTGAAATATCCAGCAACAGCCACATTAAAGGTCACTTAAATCATCTCCCTTCCCCATCCCGATGCTCAGTTTGAACTTCAGCAGGTTATACTGACCATGTCTACATGCCCAAATGCAGTAGGTTGCTGCAATGTGTTTGGGTGATTAGATGTTCACATTAATGAGCAGTTGAATAGGTATACCTAATGAAGTGCCCAGTGAAGGTGTAAACCACTGTGCAGTTGTTATGGAGGGGGAAACTATCCACAAAAAGAAAAGAACAGTTTATGTAGCGGGCCGTAAATGTGTTTATTTCTCCTGTAAATTTGGACATTTTTTGCCTCAAGTGGCCCCAGGTGGGAACTGCAGCCTTTGAAGCTTATTCTGGATCCTTTTACTGCTTTTTGCGAGCTTTTTGTTGAAAGTGCTTTGAAATGGATCGCATCATGAGAGTGGTTGAACTATTTTCATCACCCACGCCAGAGATCTGAATCTTTGCAAATCAGTTTTACGGGCCATGGGCAATGTCTTTGTCTTACTGACAGATATATAAATGAGCCTGCTATACCACACTGAAGTAAGGTGGTTAAGCCAAGGATTTGTGCCGTCGTGTTTCCTCCATTTGTAGGAAGCCCAGTGGAGAGCAGGAGAAACAGAAGAAAATGACAAAGGGGGGTGGCGTGCAGGAGAGAAGCGGCTGCTGGGATACAGTGAGGGGATTAGAGGTCGCCTGTAATTACTCCACAACAACCCCCCCAACTGGCGCTATGGCTTTTACGTCACCCGGCAGGCTGAGTGAGGTCAGAGGCCATGTGATTCACGTATGTGTGCGTGTCTCAGTATTTAACAGACAAGCATACAACACAAAGTGAGCTGTACATACACAGTAATATGGGAGAAGACCTTTGTTTTTAATCAGTTTAGGAGCGGAAACCCCATACAAGACAGCAGATAATGAAATAGTGAGGTATAAGGGGAAAGACATAAAGGAAATGGGGCAAGAGTTGGAGAGATATAAATGGAAAAGAGAGAAAATATAAATGCATGAGGAGGAGGAAAGACACACGGTAGTCCATGCCAAAAAAGCACTCTCCTCCATAAATATGGCTAAAACACTCACAACATCAATAAAAGAGCTATCAGCAGCTAAGCGCTGGCTCTGGGAGGGGCTGCTGTGGTCTGATGCTATAGGCTGAAGCCAGGCTGAAGCTATGGAGCTGAAGGACTGTAATTACGGTGCAGTAACAGTGGCAGGGTGCTAGTTACCCAAGACTGAACTGAACAATACAACATCAGGTCTGTTCATTTAATCTCTTCACACCCTACGGTTTCTCCCTGATTACAGGGTGGGGCGTTTTCTTCTGTTGAGAGCCATTAGGCCTCTGCAGAAGAAGACGATGTGGCTGACAACGCTCCGATCCAGTCAAATCCATCGATGAACAAAGCTGACAAGTCCGAAAGGTGAAGCCAACGTGGAAGTGTCATAAACCTGCATTCTTTCTAATGGCCTCTGGTGAATTTATGAGCTCAGTCATTAGTTTCAAGACTTTATTTAGTAACTTCTAAAGTCAAAAAGGAGCATTAACAATGGTATGCTTATTGGCTAAAGAGTTGTGATGAGGGTCCCTTGATTTTACAGTATGCTCGTGATGCAATGCTCAGCTTAAGGCTTCACTACAGGACAGCGTGAAGTGATGGTGGCTATGTCCAACTTTTTTACATTTTATATCTTTTAGTCTATGGTGTAACCACAAACATGGTGAAAATAGTGCAATTACTGTTTGCGTTGCTTTGAGGAAATAAGGACACTGAAGTCACATGCTTTAGCATTATTTACTTTGTGGCATGCTGCTGTTATAGAGATGGCCAATCCCCACTTTTTTGTGAGCATTTAGGATTTCCTGCGCAGACTCTGGGCAGAAGGGCCAAACCAGTAAGGGAACATTTAAACAGTCTACAAATATACCAACCTACTAACTTTTTTAACATTCTGAGAAGTTTGGTTTTTTCTAGTGCTGGGTTGGGCCCCATTTTTTATTTATAACTTGGTGGCATAGACTCAACAAGGTGCTGGAAATATTCCTCAGAAATTTTGGTCCATAGTGACATGACAGCCTCACATAGTTAGTGCGGATTTTTCAGCTGCACATCTATGATGCAAATCTCACATTGGACTGAGATCTGCTGACTGTGGAGGCCATTTGAGTACAGCGAACTCATTGTCATGTTTAAGAAACCAGTTTGAGATGATCTTAACTTTGTGACATGGTGCGTTAGCCTGCTGGAAGCAGGCATCAGAAGATGGGTACACTGTGGTCATAAAGGGATGGACACAGTGAGCAGCAATACTCAGGAAGGCTGTGGCATTTAAACAATCCCAAAGTGTCCAAAGTGTGCCAGGAAAATATCCCCCACACCCTTATGCCATATGACCTATGGTCTTGAACTTTGGGTAGTGACCGAAAGAATGGGATTGCAAATACAAGCGTCCGAAATGAGCTTTCTCCGCAGGGTTGCTGGGCTCAGCCTTAGAGACAGGGCGAGGAGCTCAGTCATCTGGGAGAGGCTCGGAGTAGAGAAACTGCTCCTCCACATCCAAAGGAGCCAGTTGAGGTGGTTCGAGCATCTGATCAGGATGCCTCCTGGGCGCCTCTCACTTGAGGTGTGTCAAGTACGTCCCTCTGGGAGGAGACCCCAGGGAAGACCCAGGACACGCTGGAGAGACTGTGTCTCCCAGCGTGTCCTGGGAACGCCTTGGTGTCCCCCCCTGAAGAGCTGGAGGAGGTAGCTGGGGAGAGGATGGTCTGGACTTTTCTGCTCGAACTGCTGCCTCCATGACCCGGACCCCCAGAAAAAACGATTGATGACGAGACGAGACGAGATTGCTATGCCACCACCTTAACTGTTATTACAAGGCAGGATGGAGCCATGGTGTTGTTTATGCTAAATTCTGACCCTACCATTCGAATGTCACAGCAGGAATTGAGACTCATCCAACCAGGCAACGTTTTTCCAATCTTCTGTTGTCCAGTTTTGGTGTGCCCCTGCGAACTGTGGCCTCAGTTTCCTGTTCTAAACTGACAGAGTGCCATCCACTGTGGTCTTCTGCTGCTGTAGCTCACCTGCTTCAGGGTTCATGTTGTGCATTCAGAGATGCTCTTCTACATTTCTTGGTTGCAGTAGGTGCTCTTGACCATGTCTACATGCCCACATGCGTTGAGTTGCTGCTATATGATTGGCTGATCAGATGTTTGCATTAATGTGCGGTTGAACAGGTATTGAAGTGCCCAGTGTGTGTGTGGTGTGAAGAAAGGATTGGTATGGGGAAAATGTAAACTTGGGAAGTCTTCTGTATCCTAAACTTGAGATTCTTTTAGAAAGCCAGATTTTGTGTCTGGAACATTGCTGCCTTCAAGCTGTATAACAGACTGAGAGGATGTGGCTGTAAGAATGACAGCTGGGAATCAAACCCCATCAAACCAGGGAAGATCAACCAGATTGTTTGAGAAATGTCTGCCCTGTAGAGAGGTACACTGCAGCCATCTGGGTGTTGTATTTCTGCTCTGATGTCAGTCCTATTTTATAGCCTTTAGACAGTGGAAGGAGCCAAATAAGTGAAAGTCGACATGGAGAACATGATGGAAGGCAGACAAGAAAATAAAGAAGATGTGTACATTGGGTTAAGGAGCCATCTGTTGCTCTTCTCTTTCTGTTCTTTAATTTTCTGGTTTCCTAGTTTTTTTATGCAGAACTTTATCCTTCATTTCCAGTAAAAGAAGAGTCTTCTTGCTTTTATAGATTGCCTTTGCTTGAGAGGATCTATCTATTCTTTTCTGCCTACCCCCCTCTTCTTCCTCCCCTTCCTCTTTCCATCATCCTGTCTCCATCCTCTTTCCATCATCCACTCCTCAAGTGGTATTTATAGAGTGGCTCCGGATGCATCGGCTTCTCTCCTCCGCTGGTCTCTGGCCCACGCTTGTTTCCGTCTTGGCTCTTTTTGTTCATCCTTTGCCTTTTCGCTTGTTCTCCCTCCTCCTCCTCCTCCTCCACCTCCTCCTCCTCTCTCCTCCCTGTAGACAGTTTGTCGATCCATCTCTTTCTGAGACTGGAAGACCTTTGGGATTTTGTGTGTTATACGCTCCTCACCTCTTCTTCCTGTCATGCTGTTTCTTTTCTTTCATCCCTCTCCTCCTTCTCTTTGTATGCTCTCTTTCGTCTGCCTCCTCTGATCACTCTGTCTCTGTCCCAGAGCCCCTTCCTTTCTTTGCCTCCTCACAGCATGTGTCAACATGTCTGTTGTTGTCCCTGGTCTCCAGCTCCATCAGAAGAAGTAGCTTTTTTTTTTTCTTTTTTTTACTTCAACACTCTCTGTTGTGTTTGGATTATTGATCTAGAAAGCTAAACTAAAACCTCTGTACCTCTGAGAAGTCCCAGTTAGTTTTCATTCCCGTCTGCTTTTCCTGTCCTCCACCTTAGGAATAGGGAGGCTTTCATATCTATTGATATTTGAAGCTCAGTTGTTTTTTTCAAAGTCCTTCCAGAGGCAAGTATTGCAAATCGAAAGTCATCTTGCCCCAGTCTAAATGAATGAGGAGAGCGCCTTAACTGTAATATTACTGCATATACAGAATGGAAGTCTAAGCTAATAAAGAAAAGCTTCCAAAGTTAAGGCAGTTTAAAAGATGGTTGTAGCAACCCATCGGTAAGTGAAGACCAGTTCTGAACCCTCAAGATGAGCAATTTTTGCTGTCACCATGGTGGTGGTTTGAAATCGGATGTAATGAGTGAGCGGTCGAGAAGCCGTGTGCATGTTGGCTAACGATTTGTCAATCACAATTTGTTAGTCAGCACAGCCTGGATAATCCTCCTTTCTGGAGCTTAGAAGGACCAACATTTTTCAAATTTACCTAATATTTTATTCAGTGTGACCTGATGGCTTCATGGAGCCGTGAGCTGCAGCTCACACCGGCGCAGTTTAAAATGAGTGTGAAGCGGCTGGGATAAGAATTAGCTACTCAAAGTCTGAGACCATGGTTCTCAGCCAGATCAGGGTGGAGTCTTGTTCATGACTGAGGGGAGAGTAAAGTGGGTCACTGAAAGACAGACTGGTGTGGTGGCTGCAGTGATGTGCATGCTATATCAGTCTGTCATAATGAAGACGGAGTTGAGTATGAATATAAAGCTATTGATGTAGTGGTTCATCTTCCATAACATTATAGGCGCTTCTCCTCCCCGTCGAAAGAAGAGGGGGTTCATGCATCTGACCAGTATACCTCCTGGGTGTCTCCTAGGTCAAGTTTTTCATGCATCTCCTACCAGGAGGAGGCCTGGGGTAGACTCAGGACACACTGGATATATTATATCTCTTGGCTAGATTGGGAAAGCCTTGGTGCCGGGGAGCAGGGGGTCTGGGTCTCTCTCCTTAGACTATTGTCCCCACGATCCAGACCCGGACAGGGGTGAGGGACATTTTCCTATAGACTTCTATAGGACTGGAAATGTTTTTGCAACCACCTGTATCGCTCCCTGGTGAGATTTTTTTTTTTTAAAAATTGCAGGTTCAAGGCACTTCTGCATTAGCTTCACTTTTCAGACCTGGAAGCTATATCCATCGTTTATACTTTTTATGGATGGCACAGTGATGCAGTTGTTAGCACTGTCACCTTACAGCAAGAATGCTTCTGGTTTAAGGCTCCTGGTCAGCTGGGGCCTTGCTGTGTGCAGTTTGCTTGTACTCCGGGTGCCTGTGTGGGTTTCATCCAGGTATTCCAGCTTCCTCTCACAGTCCAAAGTATGTTAGAATTTGGTTATTCTAAACTGGCCGTGGATGTCAGGTAGATAAAGTGTATAGAATAAAGTACTGTGTGAATGTATTGTTAAATGTGGCTTATAGTGAGACTTGGTGAAACTTGAAAAGTGCTATATAAGTACCATCCATTTCTATTTCCCCCAACAGACATTTTAGATATACTAGAAGTTATATTAAGAATGTACACAGTTTCATGACATTAAGTCATCATTAATGGATCAATCCAGAATACAGATGTGAACATGAGAGTCAAAATGCCAGAAAGTCAGAGGTAATAAGTCCATCAGGCATGAACTCATTTCCCTAAAACTCATGACAGCTGTCAGATCCGTACATGGAGCCATGGGTTTGGGGACTGTAACAAAACTGGGGGTTCATCCGGTATCAGACCCCGGACCTCTCGCACCTGGCCCCCTGTTTTTGTGGTGCTGAATCATGGATATGCGCCCCCATTATTCAACACTTGGAGGCGGAGATGCGCTGGCACATCTACCATCCGAATATTGTTTTACTATCAGCCTTATTAAACTGCTCTCGCTTGTCGGATTCATGTGTGTTTTTATGACTGCTGAGGCTCACCTGCACACATATAAACACAGAGACAGTGGCGCGCAGGGCCTGCCTCTCTAGTTTAATTTACGAGTATCAGTTTAGGGGAAAACCCTGAACCTGATGACTCATTGTGTGGTTAGTTCATGGCCATTTTTCCTCTTTTGTTTGTTTCTACTGGGGCTCCCATCTCCCTGTGTTATGCATGCATAATCAGAAGTTTCTTGAACTGCAGCATTGTTATGACATCTTGTATGTTAGGTTACTTTGAGGCATGGATTTAGCGAGTATAGCAACCACTGTCAAAGAATGAAGTCCAGGTTTCAGATGACTGTTGATGACTTGAGCAAGCTTTTGACCAATATAAACAGAAACTTATAATTAATTACTCATTGTTTGGTCCTCACCTCTCATCCTGAACTGTGTTTGCATCCAAATGACTTATGTGACTAAGAATGCGATTTTTTTTAGATGCTACTGAACAATGATGCAAGAACAAACTAGCTCTACCACCTCTCTTCTAGCTCTCACATTATGTCATCTGTGTACACGTATGTATGGCTTTTGGCTACATATGGAGACTTTTTACTTCTGGGAACAGCCGAATGTCTGCTTTTTTCACAAACAGGTGACATTTGAGTGGAAATTGCATCACTGGTCATGAAAAGGGCGGGGCTTGCCAAACAGTCGCTGAACATTTTGTGCTGACCTTTAGAATGAAAGCGTACAGACTCATTTCTTTCTAACTTCTTGAGCCTCCTCCAACTGAGTCTTCTGCAAGGCGTCACTGGGAATCAGCTGATGAGACAGAAATAGTACTGCAACCCTACCACCCCACACACACACACACACACACACACACACACACACAAACACACACACATAGCTTTCCCCTCCCCATTCTTGGGCGATGTACTCATAGCAGTGCTAATTAACAACTCAACACCAACGACTGGTGAGGAGAGTGGAGACAGAGAAGGGAGAGGAGGGGAGAGAACAAGAGAGAAAAAGGAGAGGGAGAGCAGGAGGGAGGGAGCTCTTGGACTTGCTCATCTGAATACTTTATATGAGGCCCTAGGCAAAGGCAAACTCATACATGTGTGTACATGTGGGGTTTCTGTCTGTGTCATTGTTTATATTTGTGCATGTGTGCTCTCGTTTGCACGCATTTCTCATTTTTTCTTAAAGCCAAATCTGGGCTAACCCACATCTGGCAGTCTGTCTGCCTGATGTTGGTTATGTGGGTAATATGGTCAGCAACAGATCACCTGGTTCACACCGCTCGGTGACCCGTGGTTACCATCTACCACAACCACATGCTACAAGTTTAGTTTTTTCCTGTTGTAAGCAGTGCACCTGATTACAATTTCATCACTGCACTGACTGCACAGGCACTGATATTCTGTTCTGGACCTGTTCAGGACACATTGGCTAACTGCTATAAATAGGGCAGCTATAAAAGCAACTCTATTTATAGCCTTAGTGTTTTGGAGTTAGAGAGTTCGCAGTTAGAGTGCCATTCAGTCATGTGAGATGGGAGATTTTGCATTTAGTTAAAAAGGGTTCCTATAGTTTACAGGATAAATGTATCTTGTTCTTTTAGGGCTCACACGATCTATTCCAGAGCTACAAAATGTTTCACTTCTGAGAGCCACAATCCAATTGTCTGACTTCCATTTCATTGCAGCACATTTTTTGGCAGTGGCTCTTAGGATTCCTATAAGTCTAACAGAATGAAAATGTGTATGATTAAATTTTAAGGTGTTTCCTAAAAGGAATATCTTGGGGTATAAAAGTAACACGATGACTCTTAGATATAGGCTTCAGTGAGCCTTCATCACTATCAGGCTACTGCCTGTGAAAATCAGCTGTGTTTGGTGTAGAGTAGAAGCTTAACATTTAGCTTTTGTTAGATCTTCTTCTTCTACTTCTTCTTCTTCTTCTTCTTCTTCTTCTTCTTCTTCTTCTTCTTGTTCCCTTTAGGGGTCACCATAGCTGATCATCTGTCTTAATCGCACCCTATCCTTTGGATCCTACTCTGTTACACCATCCATCTTCATATCCTCCTTCAGTACATCCATGAACCTTCTCTGACGTCTTCTTTTTTCGTTCTGCCATACAGGAGGAAAACTCTTCATGTCGGCCTGTAACCAAATATTATAGATATTTTCAGAAGATATGTGATCTACTGGAACATAGTGTAGTATCTTGATTACTACAGTATATCAGTTACTGAAAGGTAGCGCGTGTAACTTTAGTGTACATTAATATAATACATTCAGCAGGTGTTTAAAGTTCAGGCTTTGACGAAATTTTAGACTAAAACTGATATTACAAGTTATTTTTTACTAGTGTTTATCTATACAAGTCACCTGGAGAAGTGAACTCTGAAGGCTCCTCGTTTCAGAGCACCTTCACCACCTTGTGTTCCCAGACATGGTGGTGGACCCCCAGGGAGGCAGCAAGGTCAGGCATGTAATCGATGAACACACAGCAGAGTGAGCACAAAGAGCATGTCCTTGCCTTACAGGACATCTCTTCCTGTGGTTTTGCATAGTGATTATGTTTTTCCATCCTTGTGGTTGGGGTGACTCATGTATCCCCAGCTGAGTCAAGGTTAAGCTCACACGTTGGTGGAAAATGTATGCTGATGCAGGGGTGATGAATCTGGCTCATAAACACAACCTGTATGTAAAAGATAAGTGTAACCACCCTGATATCACCCATTGGTTAGTGTAGTCAGGAGCTGAGAGTCTTCATCGTTGCCATTATGGTGTTTTGAAACGGGATGTGACGAGCAAGAGGGGGTTCTTACTGAAGTTCAAGAGACGCTGCATGCCAATACTTCCACGATTTGTCAATCACAAAGTAGCCACACCCTTCAAGCACACCCTGTTTTATTCTCCTTGACTGTAATGGGGACCATCATTTTCAAAATCTACATCATGTTGTATTCAGTAAGAACTGAAACTAGCAACAGAGCCCATAAGCTCATCAGCAAAGGGTCATAGACAAAGTCAACAGTAGGCTCATTTTCCTATTGATTTCTACATGTGTTTTTGCAACCAGGCGAGTCGCCCCCTGCTGGCCATAAGAAAGAATATGAGTTTAAGCCACTTTTGAGACCCAAAAGCTACTGTATAGCCATCCTCTTTGGGAAGCCGATGCTCAAACGTAAAGGGCATTGACTGCTGGTCACTCTCAAAATGGTCTAAGGGAGTTTGCTCGCATTGACAGGAGATTTGAGTTCTGTGAAAACACAGCTTTGAGACATTGTTCAGTTATTGTTTTCTATTCTTTTAGTAATATTTTCAGTTGTTTCAAAAGGGTAATATCTTATTAGGAGGAAAAAATTTTTCCCATCTGAAATAAGCTTTATTTCCCACGGTTATAAAGCCATTTTGATTGACTGGTTTGCCAAGAGGGGCACCAGTTGCCAGCCACTGTAAGCTAGGCTTCACCTCAACTAATTGTATCAACTAATACCTTGCTAGGCACTGTTCGTTTTTTCTAATCTTGCCTCTGTATAGTGTCATAAAGAGGGGATATCCTTAATATGGTCATCTGAGGCACAAAGAAATCCCACCCACCTCCTGTCAAACCCTCTGTTTGCAAGAAGAAGCTAATTGGAAGAAATTTGGCTTAAAGGGGGAGTAGCTACAACTGCTTGTTCCAGACAGAGGATGAACTGAGGGGCTGCACCAAGAGCCAGTATATGATGATTAAGGATTATCTTAAACTGTGAATCATGCAATGCTACTCTAGTGAAGTTCAAGTGAAAAAATGGTGCTAGAAAAGAGCAGAACAGGTGTCCTTAAGTTCTTGCAAGTTTAAAACCACAATAGGTGCAGTTTAGTAGCTCATGGTAACAGCTGCCTACTGAAAACCGTCACTGATGTTATGTACAGGTAAACCGACAGACACAGAGAAGCCTCCTCATGTCAGCTTATGATTTAGGCTGAGACCACAGATTTATTTTTATAGCACGAGCCAGCCCGCTCAGCTTTAACGGTGCGCGTCTGCTGAATGTGTGAAAGCGGTTAGGAAAAAGGCTGATGAAACCGAGGCTCTAAGATCAGGAACAGCTGGTGAACTGACACCCGCTGACACCCAGCGCTTGACGCCGCTGCGTTTCCATGGCAACCTGCTGTGCACACTCTGTTTCTGACAGCTGTTCCCATGGTGCCTGGGTTTCGCTCAGCTCCTGAGCTCACATTGGCAGGATGGATAGCTCGTTGGGGTCAGGGGGTCACATTTATGACGTCGCTGCCGTGGCGGTGTCATGTTGTTTTTCCATCTGAAATCACAGCTTAGAGTTTAATTTTGCACGAAGTCCACTTATTGTTTTTTTGTTAAATTAGATCAAAGCCTGCTTGAAACACTTCTGAGAGAAAACATGCATTTACTATTCAAATCAAGTCAGTGTTATTGAATGTACTTCTCCCTGTCTTCCTCTGTAAACCACAGCAAATACTGGTGATGGATAAAGAGGTCATGACTGCCTTATACCATATTGTACCACCTTCTAAGATGCTGGAGACCAGTCATGAATCTCTGGTAACAATTTTGCACCTCAGTGAAAAATGTTAAACCTCAAGCTTGAAGCTTTTTAAGTGCAAAATTGGGTGCCCATTACTCATCTGAAAAGGGAAAGCAGTTTTATAGTCCCACTAACCACCCTGAGAAAACTCACTGGACATGGGGAAAACAAAGGTCTCAGGAAGGTTCAACCCCAGAACTTGCTGTGACGCAACGACCATGCTATCAAAAACAAAGACACATACAGAAATAAACTAGCGGCAGTGCATTAAATGTTTTTCATTCAGGCTGAATAAGTAGGAAATCAGCAAAACCTTAAAATCTAAGCATAAATTAAATGTTTTACTTCGTGTCTTAGCATCATGTCTTTGGTTGACCATCTCCTGATATTGCACTGTGCCTTTTACCATTTGGGTACATATATGGTAGAGGTGGAAATCAACTGAGACCCTACAGACTGATCAGCACACTGTACACATTCGCCTCACAAGCGAAAGCTCCCCAGTTCATTTCCAGGCGGAGACACAAGCCCACCCCTCACCGTGGAGGGTTGCGTCAGCAAGGGCAACCGGCGTAAAAACCTCTGCCAAATTACCAATGTGGGATTATCCGCTGTGGCAACCCTTTAGGGAAAAGACAAGGGAGCAGCTGAAGGAACATAAATGACAAAAACAACAAAACACTGTTTGTGTTACAGTCTTGTCCGACTTAACTGAATGCAAACATGCGTGGTATACTGTACCATTACATGCATTTTGAACAGTGCAGCTTGTGCAAGGAAAGTTATGCAGCCTCTTCAATTCTTAATTCTTTAATTCTTATTCTTCTTTAATTCTTCAGCAACTGAAGAATTTGAAAATTTATGTAGATTTAATAGGTGGGCTGAAAAAACAAATGATTTCATTATTCCAGCACTACAACATTCTATTTGTATTTGTAGTTTTTATAATAGGATATCGATATTGATACATTATTGCCACACAAAATATTAAATATTTTTCCCACTGCTAATACATGCACAGTGTTGGCCCTCAAAAAGCATCTCTAGTTACCTTGAGGTCCAACAATCAGCCCATGGGACAAAAACTGACTATTATCTCTGAGAGTGTGGTTTAGCAATGCTCTTTGTTATGTTAACCTTTTAGACATAACTTTTAAAGTATTTCTGCATTATAGATGGCACAGAGGCTCAGATGTTGAGCCCTTAGCTTATAATAACTAGTTGTACAGCCTTTTTCAGCCGTTAGGATTTAAACTTAAACACAACATCCCTGAATCAAGATGTCATTTTCTTCATGACGTTAATGTGAAAATAAAATCCAAACTTCATTTGGCTCTCCACGTCAGAAAATCCCTGTCCGCCTTCCAGCCACTTCTTGTGTCAGCTGATTGGCCAAGATGTGTCCCAGGCCGCCGAACTCCTCCCTGTTCCACCTGTGCATGGTGGCAGTCTGCTGCTGCTGCTGCAGCTCTGTGAGCCACAGACAAGCAGAAAGACACCAGTGAAGAGGCATTTTCCTGGACTTAGACAATTTAAGGATTGTTTTTCCTTTTATTTTAGGAAGACTGTAAACAGTTTGGAAATTATTTAATAGATGGATCCCGTTTAAAACTTTCCTCTCAAGGCAAGGTGTTGTTGCCGGATTTCATTTGGGTCATGGTGGAGGACAGTTATTTCTTTGATCACTTGCACCAGAAAACGCTGCTGACATCAGATCAGGTGTTATGTTTCCAACCTGCTTCCTACCCAGCAGCTGACATACGGGACGAGATGTCTGCTTACAACAGACCCAGGTAACCAGCGGAAACTGAACAGTGAGGTTTTTAACTGTAAAAGAGGTATTTGAAAGTTATAGGATCTGGGAGCTTGTGGTGGGTGTTGTTACTAAATTGACTGATCTGTTACTCTTGCGGGGTTTCCCGCACTTAGACTTTACTTTGGTGGGGCCGCCGAGGCATATGAACAACTGTATATTTGGTGATTCACCAGCATTTTTTTTAAACCAACAGTGACATCTGTGATTGAGTTCTTAGTGGATAATCCTCC
>VUQH01026931.1:0-10841 GCA_015106775.1 Etroplus canarensis
AAGGGAAGGTTTACAAGACGGTAGTGAGACCTGCTATGATGTATGGTTTGGAGACAGTAGCACGGACAAAAAGACAGGAAGCAGAGCTGGAGGTGGCAGAACTCAAGAGGTTGAGATTTTCCCTGGGAGTGAGCAGGATGGACAGGATTAGAAAAGAGTACATCAGAGGGACAGCTCATGTTGAGAAGTTTGGAGACAAAGTCAGAGAGGCGAGGTTGAGATGGTTTGGACATGTGCAGAGGAGGGATAGTGGATAAACTGGACAAAGGATGTTGAAGATGGAGCTGTCAGGCAGGAGGAGAAGAGGAAGACCACAGAGAAGATTGATGGATATAGTGAAGGAGGACATGCAGAGGGTTGGTGTGAGGGAAGAGGATGCAAGGCATAGGGTGAGATGGAGGCAGATGATCCGCTGTGGCGACCCCTAATGGGAGCAGCCGAAAGGAGAAGAAGAAGAGGAATAAGGCATGCTGATGGTATTTCTAGGCTGGTTCAACATTTACTTCTATAGATGCATTATACAACCTTTTCTCATCCCTGTGTGGATCACTATCAACTCCTGAGAGGTAGCTGGCTTTTAGCTTTCTCAAAACAAGAAAGATTTCACTTCAACAGCAACGTTTGGGCCACAAAAGCCAAAACAATAAAGTGAAAGACATTGAAAGAGTTAGTTAAACAAAGGTTTGCAAGGTTTGTTACTATAGTGTAAAAGTTAAATTTCAGATCAGCTTTAAGAGGCAAGAAAAACATGAACCCTTGAATGAAAAAGCCACAGTGAGTTTAAAATATCCCTACTATAAAAATAATCATCCTCATGATAGGATGCTACCACGCAGACCTACATATCCAAGCTCCTTCGTAACATGAATAGTGCCCACTCACCTTCAGGCAACGTGCGGGCGCTGACGTATGCCGCCATGCTACAGCGCATTTGGTCAGTCGGGTGGTTGCAGGCATGGATCTCGATCTGGTAGCTAGTGAAGTGGCGTAGACCGGAAATGACAGTGGACTCCTTTGCATGGACAGTGACCACAGTCCTGGTGCTTTCAAAGGTTTCCTCATCCTCGTCATTAGGGGCACGCGTACCTGCTGGAGTGCTGGGGGCAGTTGTGAGGAAGGGGAGCGTTCGATTGGCGATGCCCATCACAGAGCGTATTTGTCTCGAGCGTCTAGAGAGGGAACACAAGTTTTCCTTTAGTTAAGGTATTCGGGTTTATTTTCTTACTTCAAATTAGAACAATTCTGCTTTATGATGTATAAACTCATGTTTTTTTATGTTTATCCATGAAGCTGACTGGTAGATTAAACTGAAAGGACATCTTAGTTGAATTTCTACAACTCCATCAGCGATTAGCCATGACAGAATAAGAAAGAATTTAGGGTAAAGACTTGAGCTGCTTTTACAAGAACCATCTTTTTAAAAAATTCTTACACACTGTATTGTTAAACAGAAATGAAACAGGATGATAAAGTAAAAATCTTTACTCCAACTTAACTTAACCTTGAAAAATAATTCCCATGCGGACATGGTTCAAAAAAACTAAGCCCATTAGAGGAAACATTTATTGAATATAACTCTTCCTGCAAAGTTTTGTTGTCAGGAGTCTTACTTGATCTCAAAGACTTCATTGTGGAGGTAATTCTCAAAGGTTTTGCGGTACTCTGAGTCCTCCTTTTCCTTCTTTAGCTCCTTCTCAGTTTTGGGGCAGGCACAGCATCGGGTCCCCTGGCCCTGTTCCTCTGTCTGGTTCCACTTCTGTTCCTCATCATTGTCCATCTGAGTGGGTACCCGTGATGGCAACTTCATCCCTAGTGAAGTGTCAGCAGAGAATAAAATTAATAAATAAATAAATCAGTCAGACAGAATGGGATGACAGGTGCGATAAACAGTGATACACAACACAGTCTTGTGCACAAATATCCATGTACACATGTCTGGGTGGGATGTCTGTCACTGTCATCCTCCAGTCCTCACCCTCTCTTGTAGAGATAAATTATAAGTGACACAACCTCCCCGGAGAATCCCATCTCTATATGAGTGAGCGTTATGGGAATTCAAAAAAGGAAGATTGGCCTTGATGGTGTGCTGACATAGAGGGGCACTGATGGAAAGGCACAGACGTAAGCCAGGCTATGACCAAAATAATTCAACCAAGATATGAACTTTGCCTGAACTGGTGCTGAAGCAAAAAGAAGACTGCTTTTAGTATTATGTTTCAAGTACTTTGTCTAAAATATTATCCTGCCAAGACACAAACATCCACCTATGTACTACTACAATCATATGGAAATACTCAACTCCAGTTTTGGTGATTATGATTGTTTTATACAGTTAAAATAGTGGGACTGCTCAGTTTTGGGGGAAAAAACACTGCTTTGGTGGCTCATTTTTTTCTGGAACATCATGCAAATTTTAAACTTTTTTTAAAATTGTTTTTTAAAAAGGAGATTTTTCCTTTCTGACCTTGTAGCCAGTCTTTGAAAGAGCAACTAATAATCCCTACTGTCCCGCACCCCCACCAGAGGAGGTCTGAAGGTGCAGGTGGAGGAAGCATATTGAGAGCAAATGAGTCCCAAGCCAACAACCAATCAACACTTCTGTTGCATGTAGCTGAAAGTAGACCGAGAAAGAGAACCTAAACTATCTGACACAAATGAGAAGGCAGTATAGACAAGAGTTAATGATCATTCTGCAGATTCACCAACAGAAAACATATAAAGACTTTCACTTCCTCTGGATAGATCATTGTGTGTCATCTGCCCAAAGCTAATCTAAACAGTGAGAGTTTTGGGCTTTCAGGGACAGGAAAAAGCAAACAGTTAAAAAGACTTATACAAGGAAAAACAAGAGTCTTATTTTGAAAATAGTTGCAGCACAATGGTCAATTTCTTTTGGTTCAGATCCTCCACCTGAAGAAGCAACTGCTCCCCTGAGCATGCAGGTGAAGCTGTTATTTTGCTGGTTTGATCCAAGTTCACAGACTTAACTTACGGCCATTAGCTGTGTGGGTAGGGACCAAAAGAACAAGATTGCAGATACAAGCAGCAGAAATGAGCTTCCTCTGAGGATGACTAGGCTCTTCCTTAAAGATATAAGATGAGGGCTGTTACTTGGGCTTGGAGTAGAGCTGCCACTCTCACATTGAAATGAGCCAGCTCAGGTGTTTCAGGCATCTGACTCATAGGCCTCTTGGATGCCTCAGAGGTGAGAGATTTCTATGTCTGTATATGTCTAAGTGTGTGGGAAATGAAATGCAGACTCAAAATATGCTGGACAGACTGTGTATCTCAGATGGCTGGGGAACATATCTGTCTTCCACCAGAAGAGCTGGAGGACATGGCTGGGGAGAGGGAAGTCTGGCCATTTTTGCTCAGACAGGTGCCTTTAGGACCCAGACCTAGATAAGTGGTATAAAATAGATGGATATCCATTTTCAAAATGTATTGAAAACCAAGCTAATGACTGTAGATAATAGTCAAAAATGGCTCTGCCCAAATAAATGCCTCTCTGCAGGTTAAAACAAAACAACTGTGCCAGGGCACTAAAAACTACTGGAACTTTCCTGTTTTTAAGTTAACACAGAATCTGCAGCAACTTGTAGAAGTCCAGTGCTTTAGAGTGAGAGGAACTCTTGATCTATTGGAAAGCATTCAGAGTGGCGGACATACAAAAAAACACAACCACAAACAATGTAGCTCACCCTTCTGGCAGTAGTCAAACTTGTAGAGCTCGCTGGCCTCAGGCTGGCGTTGGCAGAAGACCAGGTAGTGAGTGATGTTGCCGTTGGGGTCATTGGGAGGTTTCCACTTCAGGATGATCTGGGAAGAGGAGTTGGAGGAGGAAATGGGGTCCAATGGGACTGATGGTTCTGAGGAAACATCACAAAAACAAGAGTTTAAAAATGAAGAATTTAAGGTTAAGAAGGAGTAGAAGCAATACATCAAAGCACAAACATAAAAAGCCTTGAGAACTTAGAGTAAATATGTAGTAAATTTATTTTTACTTGTGGCTCACTATTACAGAAAGTCTGAAAACTGATCATTTGAATTTGCTGAAAACAGACGACAATCCAATTTGCATTTCATATCACAGCGCAAATAGCAAAACATACTTATTGACACAGTTTGGCTCTGTGACCAGCAGCTGCCTGCTCAGGGTATTCCCCCTCAGTTATGTTTTTAGTATTACACAGTTTGATATTTTTAATGTGTAACTCTGTTACATCACAGTGTTTCAGTTTACAGTCAGATGTTGAATTTTTAGCAGCATTTCGTTTTTATTTATGTGAACAAATTTCTGATTATAAAGTTGCTGTTTTTTGTTTTTTTTTACCCATAAGAACGCGGATCCATTTTTCTTTGCAGGAAAACTATGGAAAATTTACAACAGACCACAGAGACCAAATTTATGTAGAACAATTAAAGTGTTTGTCACACGCGTGTCACGATGGGTTCTTATGGGTTAATGTATGTCTTTTTTAAGTGTTTAAATATGGATTCTTTAGCTTCTTGCCATTATTTTCTAGTTAAAGCTTTATTTTTAAGCAGTGGTTTTAATTGGGTTACCTTTTTGAAGATAGTTGCAATATGATGAAAATGTTACTGTAAAAACTTGCTGTTGTTTTGCTTCTAGTTTACTGTCAACACCTTGGGTTTTAAACCAGTCATTTTGTGGTGTCATACTATGCAAACTGCTTCAGTGTACTTTCAGGGGGTTTGTGGATTAAGAAAGCAGGATGGGGACTTTTGTACTAGCCACAAGCCTGTGCTGTTGCTGATGTTAACTAAATCTGAAAAAAATCTCTGGTAGCTATTGCTGGGTTTTATCTTGTTCTTTGATCTTTATTTACCATCAGCTTGCATTGCAAGCAGAAAAAAGTTACCAGCTTGTGGCTTGAACACTGACTGGCATTGCCATATATCTGCTCACAGAGGAGATACTTTCTCAGCGTGAAGTAGCTTTTTGAGTAGGAGGCAGAATAGGAGATACTTAAGACCTCAAGTGTTCTAGTCTGAAAATGATTATCATCCTGAGAAGCAAAGAAAGATTTATATGCTGATGTTCTCATGCTTTGAGATGAGTGTTTGAGCTGGAAAGTTTATGTGAGAAAAGAGCGGGGCATTGGGGATGTCAGAATGAACCTTGAGGAGGTACAGAGACCTAAGAATTGTTGTCACAGTGAGATTATGCTGCCCTTGTTTCACAGCAATGCCACACACTGGTTGAAACACATTGTCAGACTAAGATTCACCAGCAAGGGCTTATTTGTAATGACAGCTTTGCCCTTCTGATGAGCTACCCTGGTTAGGTTTGACACAGGACAGGAACCCGGAGCGGCTGCCAGACGGGTAAAAAAAGAACCCCTCCTTGACACGACTGGCTGTCTGACTGATGCGCCTCTGGTGGAAGTCTGTTTCATGCGAGTGAGAGATGTCATGTTTGATGCGGTTTATCAGGAAGGAAACATATATATTGTCTAAAAGGAAGCCAGCTAGACAGGCCATCACAACTACGATGAGTTCAAACAGCAAATGACAAGATCTGTGGGTGGCAGGATACAATTAAGTACTGAGGAAGAGCATGATGATCGCTGTGTGACTGACTGATATAGACACCTTGCATGTGGTAAGGCCCTGAAGGTCTGTGGCACCCTAAGCACATCATGCCATCTGCCTTCCTCTTCCCTGATCTTGTGCCGAGGACATTTTGGCAACAGTGAGAAATGACACACACACAACACAACTCAACCAGTCAATGATAGTATCACCACAGGATGAGTCTAGAAATAGTTGAATTCTATACAGGAGAATATACTGACCTTTTCCAGTGTGGGAACTTTACAATTGCCAGTTTTAAGAACCTGTAAGGCTCGAGTTTTACGCTCATACTTGGTTTCTATGTTTGGATAAAAAGAAGAAAAGTATTTTTTTGTTTTGATTTAGGTCAAGAATCAAGCTAAGACTGAGGGAGCCCTGTGGAGGAAGCCGTCAAAGTGAACCAAGCTCTCACTCCAGTTGTACAGGGACTGAATAGCTCGTAACAACGAGCCAGATAACTCCCCAAAAGGATACGGTGGAATGCCTTATCCAAGTCCACAAATCACATATATACAGATTGGGCAAAATCTCACCCACCCTCAAATATCCTTGAGGAGATGAAGAGCTGGTCCACTGTTTCATGAACAGGATGAAAACTGCTCAAAACCCCAATACGACCAACCTGAGGGATGCACTTGAACAAGCCCCAAATGTACCCAAAAGATTGGCTACAAACTAGGACAATATATAAAAGATCAATGTACCCAATGCCTATGTACCTGAAACCTGCATTATTTTTATCTCACAAGACTCTACATATGAGTGTGAAGTGTCCTTAGGTTCTCAGACCTACTAGATGGTGAAAGTGAAAATGCTCAGCATGAGGCTTTAAAATGGTACAAAAACAATGTCAATGTCACAGTGGATGTGTCCATCTTTATGCTGCTAACGTCCTGGTCACAGACACCACAAGACACCACTAGCAAAGTCTTGTTTGCATCGGTCCAGCTCTTTAGCTGCTAAATTCTCCACTATACTCCACTGCTTTCACTAGCTGGTGATTAAATGTTTTATTGGGCTTAACAGCACACTACACAAAAGCCCAGCCTGAGCAGCAGGTTAGCAGAGCTGCAGCTCCACTGAGCTCTCTACACAGATGAGTTCAGGCACAGTTTTGAATTATGTTTTGGGAGTACTCCGAGCACAGCACTCCATCACTGTAGTTACACTCATAAAAACAGAGTTGAAGTAAAGAAAATATGCTTCAAGTTGCAAGAGCACAGTATGAGCAACTTCCATGGCCTGTGTTGATAGCTGGATTAATGAAAACAGGAATGTTTTTGTTCTTTGAGATGTCTTTTGGCATGTGAGACAGATGACTAAAAATGCAGCTGAAATGCTTTCTGTTTATTTTTTGTGCCCATTTGCCTTTGACCGAAACCAAGAGTATGACAGCAGTAAAAGAGAATCAAATGGTAAAATTGAAGGGGAGGGAGCTAAACAATTATTTAAAGTTCCCATAGTCTCCTAAACTTATACTAAATCCATCCCCAAATTATGTGTAATTACGTCACAATTCAGGTACATCAAGGGAATATCTGGACAGAGAAAACAGTCATCAACATTAATCTCCATGAGTCTTACTGGTGGCATTGGTGCGAACGTAGATGATCTCGCTCTTGGCTCCATGGACCTGGTTCTCATCAGAGGCTGAGAGCTGGGTTTTCACCATTATGGCGTACTGCGTCCATGGCTTTAGAGGGAAGATGAGATGTCCTGGTTCAAATTGGTCTTCTCCGTCTGTGGCTCGTCTTGGAGGATCCACATCAGCAATCATCCAGCTGTTGGAGCCACAAGCATCCTGCCCATCAAACTCTGTCACGTTCTGAAAAGGTCTATTGCAGGAAAAAATAACAAAATATGAATAAACATAATTGTATTTTACTGTAGACAGGACAGCAAGTTTCAGTTTCATGTTTCACAACAATTTATTATTAGATTTATTTAACCAGACCATAAAAAGTCTTGTGGGTAATGTAAGAGGAGAACATAAAATTAAAGCTTCATTCTTCTGCATTAAATTTGTTTTAAACAGACCATCTGACGTTGACAATGGAGTTCATTACTGAAATGGTGAAGAAATCGTAAACCTCATTGCATGTAGTGTCAAATGAAGAAACTACTAAAGAAAAAGGACCTAAAACATCTTTTATTATCAAAAAACACTGATGACTTGAGATGAACTTACGCTTCTTTGTATAGCACCATGAAGCCGAGCAGGTCCCTGAAGTCTTTCGGCCAGAAAGGTTTCCACTTGATCATTATCTTATCGCTCATGGTTCGAATCTGGGTAAAATTCAGCACATGATTCTCACCTGAGAGTAAATAAGAAAACCCAAGAATCAATGAATAATCTTCAAGAAACATGAGTAATAATGCAGGTTTCCAAATTCCTGTTAACATGAAAAAATTGTGGAAAAACATCTGCTTTTGTTAATTTATGAAAACCTCTTCATGTCCCAGAGAAGCTGGCCACTTCCAAATACTTCATCTATACTATCATTTCACTTTGCACCTTTATAAATTTAAATTGATCTGCTCTGTTATTCAGCTGACAAAGCAAATTATTTTTCCATTCGCTTTACTAAACACGTGCATGTCTTTGACCTGGAAAGAACTAGAAAACTGGGTTAACTATCCAAGGGCACAACAGACACACAGTGATAGTTTTTCAGTATGCTATGAATGCAATGAATGCAGTGGAGATCCGCTCTGTGCTGCTTTCTGCAGTTTCACTCCTGCATGTTTATCACATTGGTCAGGTTACATGATAAAAAAAAACAATAAAGGCTGTAAACTTCCGAGTTAAGAAAGATGAGCTGGGCTCATCAGGACACACTGTCCTGACATTCAAATGTGTTCTGTGACTTTTGAAGCAGAAGCTGAAATGGAGAGGCAGAAAACCAACATGGACTGGAAGCATCATTTATCAAAGAATCACAGACAATCAGAACCAATATAAAATAGCCCCATAGATACCAAGACCCAATTAAAAAGGTCTTCAGACCAAAGTGAATTAAATACTAGCTGCACCAAGATGTTCCGACTGTCCTCAGCAAATCATGGAGAAAGTAGATTTATGTCAATTTATCTAAATGTCATACATGCACACGGCTAATGCTAATAGTGATTCTGCTCAGATCCCAGCTATATAAATGCCAGCCCAAGTTACAGAAACCTAAGTGCTCTGGATACAGAACAGGGCCTCACTGGGCAAGTTCTAATAGTTTCAGGTTTGATGTGGTTTTAACCAACTTCCAAAGGTAAATTTTGTTTTTTGACTGCTAAAAATGTTGCTATTAACTCTTATCCATCAATGTGGGCTTACTGCCTGCTCTCTTATTGTACCTTTAGAGACCTAGTCCACTTTTGACAGATTACATAGTGTTTTCAGAAACAACTAAGGGTAATACTCTGCAGAAAATCACAACTCCAGTTGCCCCACCCATAGATAGTGATGCAAGCTGTTCCAACTTTCAGCACAGCAATTTTGTGGTCCCATGCTAGTGCCAGGTTTCTGGCATTTGGGCACAGACCCTAAATCGGTGGAACAGTGGTACATGGTCCACAGCTTTGTGGTTTGTTCCAGTGATAAAACTGCTGAAATAAGCAGCAGATAATTTTCTATGTGCTCTAACTTTTCTAATTTTACGCTGTCAAACAAATTATTTATAAATATCAATTATTAATTCAAGCATGAAACATAAATGAGACAATGTTTGTTTTTATCTCTAAAAAAATCCCTCATTACTACATTGTATTTATCAACTCATACTCATGTTTATTAAGACAAAAAGGGCAAAATTGGCACAACATCTCTATCACAGTGTCACCACGTTTAGTGGTTATGAGTGCTTTGCTTTGTTGGTTGTTCCTAGACAAGTTACACAATGTCAGTAAAAGGTCTGCAGGAAGACATCTGCAAACACAAGACAGGAAATGACCATCGTTAACAATAACTATGAGTATGTTTGCATGTACCAAGCCTGACTGTGTTTTCTGTTGCTATAATAACATCCTGCAACAACTGACTTGTGTGCAGCTGATGGTCTTACATGAAGCCTGGTCTCCATTGGTCTTGGAGGCAATGTCGTTCTTGACTTGTCGCTCTTTGGTTCCGGTCACTTCCTCCATTTTGCGGATTTCAGACATGCAGAGTTTGGAGTTGTAGTGGAAAAACATGCGCCCCTGCAGGATGGTCAACTTGTGTTTGGACCAGTCCCAGAGCTGCCTCAGGTTCTGGTTGTCCAGTGCATAGAACGAGTAATTCCTGGAAATGAACAGTGAAGACAGCATAAATATATTTTTTGTGAAACATGACATTTGGCTGAGGGTACAAAAACCTCCTTTGAGTAACATGAGCAGAAGTATATCTGAGCATGGTTAGCCTTCAATTTATATCAAATCTGTCTTTTGCTATTTCTTCTGTAAGTGTAGCTCATTGTGCTGCAGGCGTCTTCCACTTCGTCTCAATGAAACCTCATGTATGATTTGGGAAAGTCTAACCAGAAACAGCTACCACAAAAAGACGTTTTGAAAAGGTCAGTCCTTCCGCTTTTAACTCATAATTACAGGACATTGCAAGGATGAGAATGGCTAAGAAGAAAGAGTCTCACCCGATTTCCTGCTCCTCTCCACGAATAACACGGAGTTTACGGAAAAACGAAAGGGACACAAGGGCATAGGAACGTCGCACTGTCAGGTAGCCAGTGATCTCCTCCAGCTGGCCCAGACTGGCCTCCAGTTCAGCTGCTATGTTATCTGCAGAAAACCATAAGACACAATCCATAGAGCTGACTACTGATTCTGCAGCAGGCTTAGTAAAAAACAAAGAGACAGCGGCTCTTTAGCAACAAACTATTCTGTGTCATATGTCTTTTTAATTTTGTTTATCTTTTTTTTTTTTTATTAAATCACAGACTTACTTTATAAATAATGCAATTGGGATTGTTTTGAGCACAGCTTTAATGTTTTCATCAATGCATTAAATATCCACAAGCATCAACTTTCAAATAATGCCTTGGCTATACACTTAACCTAAATAAAACTATGAGCTTGCTGCCTTTTCCTATTAAAATTAAATACTCCTTACATCCAAAACCTCTATATCACAATCTCAGCAACATAAAAACATAAATAACTCATGCTAACTCATTGTGTATATGTGCATGCCTCTCTCTCTCTCTCATATATATATATATATATATATATATATATGTATATATGTATATATGTATATGTAT
>VUQH01026931.1:18439-73272 GCA_015106775.1 Etroplus canarensis
TGAAAGGAACGGGGGGGGGGGGGGGGGAGATGATAAAGTTAGGGAGGGTGTGCCACAAATGAAACGAAGGTGAAACAAGTCAAAGGGTCAAGTCAAAGAGGCAGGAAGAGCCGCTTATCATAATTTAAACACAAACATAATACTTCATTTCCATAGTGGACATGGGTGATTTTAATTAGTCCCCAGTGACACTAAACCTTTCTCTCTCAATTCCATGGAAACCTCATATGGTTATATCTCTGTCAGCAGGAGCAAAATCCCTCCTCATTGTACAAGCCAGCAGCCCAGAGGACCATCTGCCACTAACCGATGAGCATACTGAATGCAAACAGCAGGGATCTAACATGAACCAATAATAGAAAAATACTTCTCCAGAAGGCTTGGTGAGAGTGAGACAGAGGGGAGAAATTGGCATTTAAAGTATTTTGCAAGGGTCTCCCTAGTTTACCTAGTTTCATTTTTATTGTCATTTAGACTGAAGAATCCAAGCTATTGTAATTAAATAATAAAACAATGATGGGGCAACTGGAGGTGCTAAGAGATGTGAGGGATATGTGTACTCCAGGTGGTACTTATCTAGTTTCCAAGCAATACATGGAAAGCTCGGCCTAATTAATTCAGAAAGAAAAACAGAAATTATCAGTTGAATTTTACCTGGTTTCTAAATTGTATCCTTTATGTTTAACCTTAATGTTGGTCTTATCCTTAAAATCTAAATTTTGGGTGCTCTGCTCTTGCCTGTCATAGCATATTTTCATTATTATTATTATTATTATTATTATTATTATATAAAATTTCAACTCCGATTCATGAAAACTAGTCTGTAATTGGTTGAATAAATTGCTAAAAGGAAAATATATGAAGCTGAAAGTGATTGTTTACACTGTTTAACTATACTAGATTATTTGTTAGACTATAGTTCATTTAAAAGCAAGGGATGACATTTTAAAGTTCAAATAGATTGCTAGAAATATGCATTAATTAGGAAATTAAAAGAAATAATGTTAAGTATTCAGCCAAAGTTTCACCTCTTGTAGTAGTATTAGTACAAGATTTTCAAAATTGACTGACTTCAACTGCATAAAATTAATTTTAACAACCTATAAATTAGTTTAAAATTAAATCAACGCATTTAAACATAGCACCCAATGTTAATTAAGAGCAAGAACTGATGCTGGTCTGTAGTGTGGGCACCTCTAGCAAAGAAGTGGAAATATGTGATACAGATTCAAACTTTTGTCCAAGCTACTTAATATCTTAGCAGGCCTTCATTAAGATATTTTTATTTATTTACTTGCTTATTTTATTTATTTATTTCTATATGTGATTTGTGTATTCCACAAATCACATATGTGTCAAAGTTTTAAGCTATATTTGCTTGCATTCTCTCTCTTCTCACTTCTGGGCACCAGGAAAACTGTTTAAAGGGTAACATAAAGATCTGATAACATATCAAACATTCTGGCTAATTAGAACATATCAAAATGTCTAAATGTGGCTAATGAATGCTGAGACAATTAATCAAGAGCAGTTGTAATGGTAGACGATTAATTTATGCTTTAATCTAACAAAAATATCAGTTACTGATTTCAGCTTCAGCTTTTCAGCAACTGACTGCATTGGGCTCTGTAAAACTTTGACACGTTTCAATGAACATAATATTCAGCTGAAGTCTTACTGTTGATTAAACTGTTATACACCACTTTGTCTCACAATCCATGATTTTAAAATAACCTGAAGACATAAGCTGAAAATACATTCTCCATTTAGTAGTTATGGCCCATGATATGTATACATGGATTTCTAAGCCTGTGGCTGAAATAGCTATAACAAAAACAAGCCTCAAATGTTCTAAAGTTGCTGCAGAAAATGTAACCGCAGGCCTGTTTATAGCAGAATAGACAACTCATAGACACAGAAGAACAAAATACTGACAGAACGATCCAGAAACCTGACAGGTACAAAAATATGCAATAAGGTCTGTGATGGCTCTCAGGGGAAAACAAGCTCAACTGAAGACTCAAGTCCACAGGTCAGCTGTTTACACATATGCTTGCATGTGTGCATGCGTATAAATCGTAGTTACGTAACATTAGGCTGGGTGGACTGGCAGGTGCATGAGTGTGCCAGACTTTGCGCGGTTGTTGTTGGTGGTGGTGAGTGCAAGGAGAGATGTAGGACTCTCAGAGGTAAATACAGTAGACTGACCTCCCCACTGAGATTAGCTTCTCATCCACGATAGTCAGATTAAAACCGCTCAGCAGCAGGGCAGATAATGAGAGTAGGTTATAGGTGAAACCATATAGATGTGAACATGTGTGTCTTTAATGAGGCTGAACTAACATTCACCCACACAAACCAAAACCATTAAGATCAAGGGAAATGTGTGCAAAAGGAAACAATGAATCTGAGTAAAGTGCAATAGTTTTTGTAACAGTTTCCTCTGTTGAGCAGCGATTGCTGAGCACAATTTAGTGTGCATGTGTTTAAACTGCTTGCCTTCATTAGTGTCACGAGGTCTGCCATTAAACGAACAAAACAACATGTACCCCCCGTCCTCTTTTATTAACAGAGGTAAGCTGTTAAAGCGCATGAAGACTGTTTGGCGAGGGCAGCAGCAATATGAGAATGTGAGAGGAAAACTAGAGGGGGCAGAGAGCGAGAAAAACAAATGATATAATCACCCTTTATCGACGTCAGTCTGCTTGTCTCAATAATCTACCACTCAAAAGGATTTACCAACAGGATGATTTTCACAAAGTTAGAAAAAAATGCCTCTTGCTTTGACTTTCTCCTTTAATCTCCAAAGTTAATCTCAGCCTTTTCTGCCCAGTCACACATGCATACATAAAGACACATACATAAAAAACTTTGCTGTCTGCTCTGACTGACTCCTGATCCGCCAGCAGGACTCCATGTCACAGCACACGCCCAGCAGAAGATCCACCCTCAGCCTTAGCCAATGTGTTGGCTAGCTGTAAAAGCTAGCCATTCAAATAGCCTCTCCCCTTTCCAAGGAAGACAGACTCACAGTTTAACCCCTTGTGTCCCACCCAAACAGTCAGAGAGCAACAGTGAGCCAAAAAACCGACACAAGAGCCACACAGAAACAGGCTGAAGCTGAAGAAAGCGGGCAGCACTGCTCAACTCTTTCCATCTCCTCGCTATTATGATCAGCTGCCTTTACAATGATGTAAAGAACAAGATGCTCTCTTTAAATGCTTTAGGATTTCAGTTCATCTTGCACGTATATCTTTGACAAAAGAAAGAACTCAATGAGAGAAATGTGGTGTCTTCTGCAAGAATGGGGTCAAACTCACACTAAGACAATCACAATGTGTTGTAATGAACAGCTCGGTGCCTCGGGAGACTGATCGTGCCTCATCATGTCCACAACCCATTACGAGTTCTTGCAGATTTCAACAGCTTCGGAAACTTTTCCATCCAGACTGAAATATTGCTTTCAGCAACTGACAACTCCTCCTTTAACTGTATCTGCAGTTGATTTACTATTAAAATCCAAGTAAATCCATGCTCGTAGTGATAGAGAGAGATAATCTTTTTCCTTCTTCTGTTTTTAGTAAAAATTATTAAAAGCTGCAGCCTTTACATTATTAAATAACTGATTAGAAGGACTTCATGTTTACACAATATTTTACAACCTTTATGCAGCAAAACCACAAGGTCATGTTGTAATATAAAACACTGCCACAAAGCTGAAATAACAGTTTACAGAATGCCACATTTAGATAATTGTTTACTCACTTCTTTATCATTTAGTGAAACAAAACAGGTAATTTCTACCTACAACAATTACAATTTTTTGTGCATTTTTTTGAGTTTTTAGACTACAGGTCTAACAAACACATTTTTTTAAATCATGCAAAAGACAGTTGGAAAAAAATTACTGCTGCCATACACTAACTGGCCACTTTTTAGGTACACCTGTTCAACTGCTTGTTAATGCAAAAATCTAATCAGCCAATAACATGGGAGCAACTCAGTGGATTTGGGCACATAACTATGATGAAGTCAACTGCTGAAGCTCAAATGAAGCATCAGAATGAGGAATGGTGAAGGAAAAGGTGATTTAAGTGACTTAATTTTCCTGAATTTATGCAACAAAGAAGTGCGGTCATTCTGAAGGCAAAATAGGGTCCAATTTCAAACCAGGTACTGGTGAGATGTACTTAATAAAGTGGGCGGTGAGTGTAAATTGCCACTTATTTCAATAAATTAGAGCTCAAATAAGTGGGCCAATAGTCAAAATGAATATTTCGCTTAAGTGTAATGAAGCAAACTATGAAAAGTGTGCTAATTTTGAATAGCATCATAAATTACAATTTGAAAACTATCAGAAATTAATAAAATCAAATCAAGTGGATTGCAGGAATGATTATTTTGTTCTAGCCTTGAATTATTTCATGTTTAACTCAATGACGACTTTTTAAGAAAAACAAAAAAATGTAAATTTATCACTCTATTTTAGTGATTGATGCTGAGTTTCTCATGTGGACCTGAGAAAAGTAACTAGCAAAAACCACAAAAAAAGGAAGAAACTGCTCATTGGCTGAATGATTTGTACACTTCACTTGGAATGTAACCAACTTTGTCACATCTGCTGTGTTGAAATCAGAGCTGCTTGATAATCCTAACTATTATTATAATTATTCACTGTCACAAACTCACAGAGGTTTATTATATAAACCTCAAGGTCTGTGAGAACCTTAACACCTGTGAGAGTGGAACCACACCAGGCCACTTATGATCAGGATGGAAGGACGCTTGGGAGGCTGTATGAGGGAATTTGCCATTTTTTCCTTTAAATGTGCAAATCTCTAATTACATGCCTGGTTTCTTTCTTATTATTATTATTGTTATGAGCACTGATGCTGGCACAGTTTGTGAAGAACAGAGGTCCTTTCTCAGTTTGGTCTGTGTCAATTAGATACGATTAGTATGAGTTCTCCACTTCTATTTGTAAAATCACCTGATCTCAATACATCAATCAGGTTTTTGAGAGGCAGGTGCTGGTGAATGGACCTAGGCCTGTTTATTTTTGGCTGCAACTTTATAAAAATGCTCCTTGTCATTATTACTCTGGTTCCACCCAAACACAGATCAGGTTCTGTGCAAAAGTACAGCAGAATCACATGAGGGGTTAGGAATAATTCTGCAGAAATGTCTGGCTCTTTATCTTATTAACTGAGGTTTCACTTGGATGAGGGGGCAGTGCTACACAATGAGACGCTCAATCCCTGAGGCCCAAAATGGACAGCAACAACCAGCACCACAACAGGCCCCTAGTAAGCCTGTTGGGTTGGTGCCAACTTGGAAATGGGAGGTGAAGATAAAGATCTGTACCGCATGCCAGTCAACACTGAGCTGTAGCAACATGGGCTGTCGAAAAGGCAGAGAGGATAGCCTGCAACAAACGACAGTTTCAACAGGTTCCAGTCCACTGTTCTGAACTGCTCTGCAACCAAAACACAAGCTATATGAAGAGTTTCTTATTGTGTTGTTTTAACCAGCCTTTTGCAAGCCTTCAGCATTGAGATCATATTAGAGCTGAGAAAATGCCAAACAGGAACGTGGTGGTGGGGTGGATAGTAATTAAAATTCCACAACCATGACAAGGGCACTATTTAGTTTCTTATGAAAGAAAGTTTTTGCTGAAGGCCCAGAAGAAAATGAAGAGAAACTAAATTGTGTTTGCTGATGCTAAACTCAATAATTCTGTTCTTCTGAAAATTTGAAACAAGAAACACCAGGAACCAAAGTAAAGAAGACATGGATTCATCAAACGGTCAGTACGTGTGTGTTCTTCACTTTTCATGACAACTGTGGTTGGTAAATTGGACCCACAGTGGTTGGACCCACAGGAAGTGTTAAATATGAAGGGGTTGGGATATTTCAGCTCAATTTTTTTGTTACCCTTTTCACAACAGTACATTTAGTCAGTGAGGTGCTGATGTTCCCACTGACTGCAATTTGTTTTAAACTCAAACTTAGTATTAGCTAATCTGATGTATTTTTGGACACTGCCTTTAGTAAGCACTAGAGCTGGGAGATATGGGAAAAATTTATATCATGATAATATTTTTTATATCAGTTGATTTCGATACAAGTTTCGATATAAATCAAATAATTTATGTCAAGTTTAAAATTTCCATTTTACTCCTAAGTGAGATGTGAAGATTAAAGGCAAATTTTGGCTTGAATATCATTTATTGTCTGTCAGAAGTTGAATATAGCACATGACAACATTATGCAACTATATTTTCAAATAAATAAAATAGGTATATATACACACTAAACTAAAATCTGAATTCTGAGCAGTCAGAAGCTTTTAGGTTTTACAGGAGAACATTATAGTTGTTGGTTAACTCTAAATAAAATCTTAATTTTAAAACTCTGAAATCTTAAATCTAAAATTAAAATTCTAAAGCTTTCAAGTTTTACAGGAGAACACAAAGCAAATTCTTTGGTCAGTTCCAAGTATAATATAATAAAGTAGGAATTTATCTAAAATAAAATTCCTAATAATCTGCTTCTGTAATGCATCCTTTCCTTTGTTTTTCAACAATTTAAAACCATTTGAATTTGCTCCCATTAGGGGTCGCTACAGCAGATCATCTTCATCCACCTCACCCCATCCCTTGCATCCTCTTCCCTCACACCAACTCTCTTCATGTCCTCCTTCACTACAGCCATCAACCTTCTCTGTGGTCTTCCTCTTCTCCTCCTTCCTGGCAGCTCCATCTTCAACATCCTTTGTCCAATATATCCACTATCCCTCCTCTGAACATGTCCAAACCATCTCAGCCTTGCCTCTCTGATTGTGTCTCCAAACCGCTCAACCTGAGCTGTCCCTCTGATGTACTCATTTCTAATCCTGTCCATCCTGGTCACTCCCAGCAAAAATCTTAATATCTTTAGTTCTGCCATGTCCTCCTGCGTTTTTGTCATTGCCAGTGTCTCCAAACTATGCATCATTGCAGTTCTTTATACCATCTTGTAAGCCCTCCCTTTCACTCTTGCTGCTATCCTTCTGTCACAAAGCCCTCCGACACTCCACATATTTCCACCCTGCCTGCACGGTCGTCTTCACCTCTCTTGTGCACTGTTCATTGCTTTCGGTGGATGACCCTAGGTACTTAAACTCACCCATCTTCGTTGCTTTTATGCCTTGCACCTTCACCATTCCACTTGCCTCCCTCTCAATCAAACACATGTACTCTGTCTTGCTTCTACTGACTTTCATTCCTCTTCTTTCCAGTGCATACCTCCACCTCCTCCCTACTTTCGCTACAAATCTCAATGTCATCTGCAAACATCAGAGACTCTTGCCTGCCCTCATCTGTCAACTTGTCCATCAAAATTGCAAACAAGGGGCTCAGAGTTGATCTGTGATGTAATCCCACCCCCCACCTTGAACCCATCTGTCACTCCTACTGCACACCTCACCACTGTCCCACTGTCCTCATACATGTCCTGCACCACTCACATACTTCTCTGCCACTCCTGACTTCCTCGTTCCACATTTATTCTTTGCCAACCTTTTCCTTTGAATACGATCGGGTATCTCCTCATTCCACCCCCAAGTCTTCTTGTCTTCTTTCTTCTGTCCAGAGGACACACCAAATATCTTCTTGGCCATTTCCCTCACCACCTCAGCTGTACCTTCCCAGTCATCTGGTAACTACTGAAAGCCTGTCTCAACTCCTTCCTGAACTCTGCACAAAATTTTTCCTTCTTAAATTCCACTATTTAATCCTTGGCTTTGATTTCACTTGCTGCTTCTTCTTGCTTTCCAGAGTTATCCTACAGACCACCATCTGATGCTGCCTAGCTGCATTCTCCCCTGACACCACCTTGCAGTCTCCTACCTCTTTCAGGTTGCACCTTTTGTATAAGCTGTAGTCCACTTGGGTCCAACTTCCTCCAGTCTTATAGGTTTCTCCCTCTTCTTGGAATATGTGTTCACCGCATCAATTTACATCCTTTTTTGCAGAATCAGCTATCATCTGTCCCTCAACATTCCTCTCCTTAACACCATACCTACCCAATACCTCCTCATCTCCTCTGTTCCCTTCACCTACAAGCCCACTGAAGTCTGCTCCAATCATCACACTCTCCCCTGGGAATACTCTACCACTTCATCAAACTTCCTTCAGAATTCCTTTCTCTTCTGATATCCAACTTGTGGGGTATATGCACTAACAACGTTCAGCAGCACACTTTCAATTTTTCCAGCTTCAGGATCATAATTCTGTCTGATACTCTCTTCACCTCCAGAATACGCTTCATATACTCTTCCTTCAAGATGACCCCTACTCCCTTTCTCTTCCTACCTACACCATGGTAGAACAGGTTCAGTCTGCCTCCAAAGCTCCTGGCCTTGCTTCCCTTCCACTTGGTCTCTTGCGCACACAATATATCTACCTTCCTTCCCTCCATCATATCAGCCAGCTCTCTTCCTTTATCAGTCATATTCCCCAATTTAAGGTCCCTACTCTCACCTCCACACTCCTACCTTTTTCTCTCTCTCTCTGTCTCCTAACACACTTTTCCCCTCCTCTCCTCCTCCTCCTCCTTTGTCTTCAGCCAACAGTAGTGCAATTTCCACCAGCACTCTATTGGCTAATGGCACTAGAGGTGGTCATTTTTAACCCAGGCCTTGACCGATCTGGTATGGCAGTTGTGTCATGAATCCACATTTTATTTGGCAAAAATTTTATGCTGGCAGACACTAGGAGTACACTAACTTGTGTTCCCTCTGGCTGTGGTTTATAAATAAAACTATAAACACAGGTTTTAAAGTCAGGAAAAATTTATGTGAACGCAAAAAATATGACAGACCTGCACACATGCTGTTACTCTGTTTACATGTGAACCTAGTATCCTGTAGCTTTATCAGTCCACTTAACTGTTATATTTTCCCCTTCTATTTCTTTTCTCCAGATTTGTTGGTCGTATGACAGTGAATCAGCATGGGGAGGAGATAGTTAGGTAAAATGAAATTTCATCCATCTTTAGTGTCTGTAATTGAATTAATTATGTTGACCAAAGGAACTGCTACATAAGCTGCTTTACCCTCAAAAGAGAGTAAATATGAAAATAAATGAAAATTATTATTTACAAATACAAAATATGTGTTTATAGTAAAATTTTATAACCTGTATTAGTGGACATGGTTATTGTAAAGTAATATTTCTGTCTGTTTGCTTTTATGTCAGACCGCTAGGTCCAGAGAACTTGTTGCTGCGAGGCGCCAGGTTGAAAAATACCAAAGAGATTTTCGGTGAGTCAAAATTAAGGGAATAAAAAAGTGTCGCAACCACAGACCTTCTTGCAAAAGGTAGGCAGATAAAGAATTCAATTTTTTTTTCTTACAATGGGAAGTTTCCAGCTGAATTGACAGACAAAGGAAGACAAAATGTAGCTGCTGAAGTGGCTTTCTTGAAATTTGTCCTTTGGAAGTGGGAGTCCTGGCCACGTCCCAGCTGTGACATGAACAAGTTAAGCTAAATGCTATTATGGGTACACCAGGTGACTCATCCTACAGCTGTGGTCTGACTATGAACTGACGGCTGTTCCTGTAAGCAAAATCTTAAAATGAGTTTATCACCAGGTTTTATAGCAGTACCGCAATACTTCAGCAGCGTGTCCTGTGTACACTGCTTATTATCTACACATCTTACATACATAACATGAATCAGGATGATTCATTTACTTGCTGTACTGTTGCAGGTGTGGCAGTTTATACAGGCATGGAGTCCAAGATGGCACTCAACTATAAGTGCAAGTCCCAGAAACGTTCTGCTGTAGAAAAGTAAGCACCTCTCAGAGTAAGGAAAAGATTGCTTTTTAAGATGTGCTGAATGAAAAGTTCAACCTAATATTTTCCAATGCTTCAGGTCAATGAATACCTTCCTAATCATCTACCTGATCATCTTGCTGTCTGAGGCCATTCTCAGTACCATCCTGAAGTATGCCTGGCAGGCTGAGGATAAATGGGATGAACCTTTTTACAACCAAAAGACTGAACAAGAGAAAAACAGCAGTCCGGTTAGTCTGCTCTGGTTTCAGAATCAGGAATGCATTCTTATTGATCTGTTTTTGTGCAGACTATCGGCCCAAGAGATTAGATGAACTGAGAGTTTAGGCGACTTTCTGCTTCTTTCTTTCTGTTTTCACATGCACCCAGCACTTTCTTGCACTTTCATATCCCTGCCAAATAATAAGCTTGTTCCCTGCACTGTAAATGTAAATCAAAATGGGTAAAAAATGCTTTAGAACTGCATGTACATGCATACCTACAGAGCAGTTTTAGTGTTTCTAGATTTTGTGACAAGGCATAAGAAGGGAATTGCCCGTCACTGGGTCAGTCTGCCAACCTATCAGCCTACCTGCCAACACTAATCTGTCAAAAAGGACAGCAGCTTCTATGTATTGAGACAGCAAGAGATTAAAAGAAAAAAAAAAAAGTCATAGTTGTGCACTAGCCATTCTGTTCTGTGGAGACACATAGGAGAACCAGCAACTAATAAATAACATTTGAAGTTTTGTATAACTGGCGGTCCACGGACCCAGTGGCACCATTAACATGTGTACCGTTTACCAGTGTCTGCAGCGTTCCACATCAGTTATATCCTCTTTAGACATCAGCACCCCAAATTTAAAGCCTACAGATTACAACGTTCAGGTCCATGTATAACAAACTTAATATTTTTGCATTACAGATGTCTCTGTGAGTCCTTCCAGTGTCTCTTATTTAGACATGGGTATTTCTGAATAATTATTAGTTATTTCTTTATTTTAATTAGCAAGTTACTCTAAAGCTTAAAAGCAGTAAACATGGGTTTCGAGTAAGTGCTGATACTGTCTATACTGCTTTTTCTCTTCTCCTTTCCTGTCACATAAAGTAATCAGTGCCTTAATGTGAATGAATCACCCTGCCTGCTTTGATTTAGAAAGATCAGTGTTGAGGCCCCATCGTTTTTGAGTGGCTTAGCTGTATGTAAGGCAGTCCTAATATTTTCCTGCATTTCTTTCCTTTTCATAGTTCTTTCACCCACTCTACATTTAGCTTCTAATTTCTGTTGTTTGTAACAGTGTAAACTGTTTACATTTATGCAGATTTACTGGAGTTGGCATGGCCTCTGACCGTTCAAAAAGCACCTAATAAATATTCTCTCATGCTCCTTCAGATCTTAAAGTTCATCTCAGATTTCTTGGCATTTCTGGTCCTCTATAACTTCATCATCCCTATCTCGCTCTACGTTACTGTGGAGATGCAAAAGTTCCTGGGCTCCTTTTTCATTGGATGGGATTTGGACCTTTACCATGAAGAAAGTGACCAGAAAGCTCAGGTCAACACCTCTGACCTCAATGAGGAGTTGGGACAGGTATGTAAGAGGAATAAAGCTACATACATGGACATCTGAAGTATCATTTATGTTTTAGTATTGTATGTTGAAATAGCATGTACTTTGTAGCTCAGAAAAGTTATCCATGTAGGCATATGTGGACTACAGTGTGTTTTTAACAAATCTTGCAATAAGAAGAATAATGATGATAAAAAGAGGAATAAGAAATGCTCTGTCACAAAAGTTAGGAAATGACTGTGTTCCAGCTGTGCAAAAAAGTAAAGAACTCAACAAATCAGAATCCAACATGATACAACAAGGATCTCAAATCTAAAATGAATGCAGGGACTATGGTGCAAGAGGGCAAAGCTATTCTGTCCTTCTGGTAGTGGATTAAACAAATGTTAGAGAAAGTTTTTAAGTGTTTATGTCCAGTGAGTGGTACAAAGGGCTGTCAAGATCCATTAATTATCCACAGCCATTCACCATAATAATTTGGATGGCTTCTGTGTCAGGTGATGAAGGAATTCTGTGTGTTGATTCAAACTGGAGTCCAGCAGCAGGCAGTTCAATATTCAGGGTACAGAAACGTACACTTGCTGCACCTTATGGAGAATTACACCACTTTTCAATCACAGCCAGCGCAGTGCTTTCGCATCTCCTCTTACTGTTCAGCTTAACGTTCCTGTCTGCCTGAAAAGTCCTGAAGCCAAGTACGGTCACACTGCCATCCAGGCAGTGCAGGTTAAACTACACTCACTATTGTCCAAACACCTCACATCCACATAATAGACCACTGTAACAGCCCCAGCTTTAAATCTGCATCGCTCCAGAAAGTAGAACTGTCATTGCGATCACCTGTTAAAGATTTTCCGTTGCTAAGTAATTCCCCCCCCGGGATTAATAAAGTATTCTGATTCTGATTCTGATGTAATGTGACGAAAAACCACCAGGAGACTTGTAAAACTTGACTTTACGAGTCTTGCATAGCAAAAAAAAATCAATTGCAGCTTTCATAAAACCAGTGAGTAAGAAAGATTTTGTCACATGATTAACTCATTAAAATTTTAAAAAAACTGCTGCAACAGGCTGCCACTCTGCACAATTCCAGGAAAAAAATTACAAATATCAACCTATTTGAATACAGCCGTTTGCGTGTATAAATTCACGTGACATAATTGCTCTGACCTAATGTTTGGTGACCTGATGCAAGCATCTGTGTGTTTCTGTTTCTTAGGTGGAATATGTGTTTACTGATAAGACAGGTACACTAACAGAAAATGAAATGCATTTCCGTGAATGTTCAATTAATGGAACCAAGTACCGGGAAGTTAATGGCAAACTGGTACCAGAAGGAATGACAGACGAGTCACCAGATGGTTCTACGCCTCACCTGGTAGCACGCACACAAACACACATGCACACATATATGTATATCAGGCATAACATTATGGCCAACTGCCTAATATTACATTGGTTCCCCTTTTGCTGCCAAAACAGCCCTGACTCAAGGATTCACCACCGTTCCTTCCTTGGACCACTTTTGATAGATACTGACCACTGCAGACCAGGAACACAAGAACTGCAGTTTTGGACATGCTCTGACCCAATTGTCTACAGTAGTCATCACAAATTGGCCCTTGTCATACTCTATCAAATCCTTACACTTGCACATTTTTCTGCTTCTAACACATCAACTTTGGGGACAAACTGCTCACTTGTTGCCTAATATATCCCACCCACTAACAGGTGCCATGATGAAGAGAGATTCAGTGTTATTGACTTCACCTGTCAGTGGTCATAATGTTATGCCTGATCGGTGTGTATTCACACACACATTGCAGTCCTTTTTTCGGTCATACCATCTGTATACACTGCTGCTGTCAAGAAGGTCTGAACAAATTGACTTAAAAATTTTAGTGAGTGTACAATAAAAATTTCTATCTCATCTTTCACTGTTTACTGTGCTCTCCTTGCAGATGGGTGAGGAGTTGTTATTCCTCAAGGCAGTGTCCCTGTGTCACACAGTTCAGATCAGCTATGACCAGACAGACTGCCTGGTTGGGGGAGGAGAGCCATTCTCCCATGCCAATGGTTTCTCTTCCAGTGACATGGAATACTATGCCTCTTCACCAGATGAGAAAGCTTTAGTAGAGGCAACAAAAAGGTAAGGTCACAGTTGAGCTTCCACTTCTGCAGGTTTCAAATTTACAAGATTAATTTGTGTGCAGCATATAAGTAATTAATATAAGATGAAGTTTTAAAAGAAGCTAAGAATAAATAGGTCTCCTCCTTCTTTCGACTGCTCCCGTTAGGAGTTGCCACAGTGGATCATCTTCCTCCATGCCACCTAATCCCTTGCATCCTCTTCCCTCATACTGACCCTCACCATTTTCAATTCTGCCACCTCCAGCACTGCTTCCTTTCTTTTCGTTAGTGTCACTATCTCCAGACCATACATCATGGCAGGCCTCACTACTGTCTTGTAAACCTTCCCTTTCATTCTTGCTGCTATCCTTATGTCACAAAGCACCCCTTCTTCTTCACCTCTCTTGTGCTCTGTCCGTTGCTTTGGATGGTTGATCCCAGGTATTTAAATGCATCCACCTTCACTACCTCTAGGTGTTAAAGGAAAATTACCTGTATTATTGGTGTTCGTGGTTTTTTTTACATCGAGAGCTTGTTGCTTCACCAGATTGCATTGGTTACAACACAGGAAATGTGTAACTTCTGATTTACAATATATGTGCGTGCTAGGAAAAACTTAAAGTTGACAAGAGCTAAATATGGCATGCTTAACTAGCATGCTATATTTAATATGCTCATGTTTAACCTCATCAACACCGTGTTGGTAAGGTTAAACATGAAGTGGCAAGGTTGCATATCGCAACACTGATGTTTAGAAATGTCCGTTATTTGCTTCATTTGATTCAGTTGCTCAGTGTCGAATTTACAGCAGAAGTGTGCAGTAGTTTATCAGTATGTTAATAGTCTAATGTTATTCATTTAGGTTTAAGAAAATTGCTAGATAGTGTAAAGAGGGCATAAACATGTGATAGTGTTAGCTACAGCTTCGGTTGACTGAGAACTATTAATAATGGGAAGAATTATTTGATTAAATGTCCAAAGGAGGGTGCTACAACTAAATGTAAAAGTCAAAATTGGATTACCACTCAGTATGTAAAGGTTACTGTTTAAAAGCTCTTAAATCAACTGGGTTTAAGTGCTGTTTTTAGCTCATCCAGCAAAGGACTGATGAACTAACACCATGGTGAGGCACCTGCTGTCTGTCCATCCATCCATCCACAACTCACAAGAATCGCTACTCCTTCTGCAGTATTGGTCAGATTTTAGTGAAACTTGCACACAATGATCACTTAATCGATCTCTGCCCAAACTGCATTCAAGGCTCATTTTCAAGGTCCTATTCGTCATTTCACTTGCATGTTTGCATTTTCACTAAAAATTAATACACTCCTTCAAGAGTATTGGTCAGATGTTGGTGAAATTTGCACACAGTGATCACTTAATGGGGTATTCACCCAAATTGTGCTCAAGGTCATTTATTTTTATTTGCACATTTTCACATTCTACAAGAAGTGCTACTCTTTTGGTCTGGATTGTTATGTTCATAAAAGGAGTGGCTGGATGCACCCGTCTGTCATCTAGACACACATGCTGTCGTGCTGTCATAAACTAAGGCCTGCTATCCTGGATATGACTGACTGCAAGCCTCCTTGACTTTTCAGTGGATTTTAATTCTCATTAGTTTTTGCAATGCAGCTTACCAATGACAAGACTTGTAATTTGTGAATTGTGAGCCCTATGCACTACTATATCATTAAAGTTCTGGGGGGGGGTTTCTCTCTCAGGATTGGAGTGGCCTTCACTGGTACCAATGGAGATACTATGGAAATCAAAACATTTGGCAAGTTGGAAAAGTATGTCACTTTGTTCATGTGTTAAATTAAAAATATGCTGGACATTTGATCAAAAAATTGTATAGTTAGGTAACATTAGCAAGAGAAGACATAACTCACTGCCTAAGTGTTAAACTTCTTACTCATTATTTTTCTTAATCTTGGTGTAACACGTAAGCGAAAGTAGTCCATGCTCTCATAGTTTGCATTGACTGTTGAATCTATATTTCAGTGATAGAAATATACCATCTCAACTACAACCAAAAGTAAAACTCCCTATACAAAACAAGTAGCATGTATTAATAAGTGACCTGTGTGTTTGATCGCTCAGGTATAAACTACTCCATGTATTAGAGTTTGACCCAAACCGCAGGAGGATGAGTGTCATATTACAAACTCCTTCAGGTAATACCTTGTGCATGTGTTTTTTTTTTTGTTTTTTTTTTAAAATTGCAACTGATGGACAAAAAATAACTTTAACCATTACCAATGAAAACAAATGATCACATAGAGAAGACAAGACTGAAAACTGTTAAAGGCAAATCATAAGTTATTTACATATGAAATAAACTCCTTAATTTCTTAATAAAAATGAACAAAAATGGCTTGGAGAAATTTTTAATTCTAAATACATTTTTAACTGTATTGAAAATTGCATATTAATATTCTGTTTATTTATCTTAATATACCTTCTTCTTGCTGTGTTGCTTTTCAAGGAGGTAAAGTGCTATTCACCAAGGGTGCAGAGTCTGCCATTTTACCTTTCGCTACTAGTGGTGAGATTGAAAAGACAAGACTGCACGTTGATGAATTTGCCTTGGTAAGATTTTTTTTTTCCTAGTGACATTCTGCAGCCGTTCATGTTCTCCAGTCTTAATGCGCATCCAATAGGTGCAAAGCTCACATTAACACATCATAGGATTACATTAAATTTGTTGCAGAAAAAAATTTTATTTTAATGTGGAGACCTCAAAGGAGTAATATCAGTATGTTACCTACACACATCAGCTGCACATGTATTATTTAATCATTCTCTGTATTTATTTTATAACATTTTTATATCTATAAATTAAATTATTTATTCAAATTCACATTAATAGTCACTCATTTCTATATTTCATTTATTTATATCTAACTCTGCGACTCTAATAACAATGCAGTTCTGATTTATGATTCATGATATGCCAGACAAGCACAAGACCATGTCTCAGCAATAGACTCATCCCACTTCAATGCGTCACTGAATACTACAGGAAACCACTTCTACTTGTGGCTGTTAAACTTCACAGCTCCTCCCCTTGACACCAGACTATTTCTTATTGTCATGCTGTGTCTAGACTGTTAATAGTATTGTTCAACTTTGGACCACCTATGCTAGACATTGGACTCTCTTGCATGTAAGGGTTTTATATATTTTTATGTTCTTTGTCTGTATTTTCTATGTGTGTATGAGTGTCTGTAATAAAAGAATTTTCCCTCCTCTCACCATGGAGGGTTGCGTCAGGAAGGGCATCTGGCATAAAACCTCTGCCAAATTACCAATGCGGATTAGTCTGCTGTGGTGACCCCTTGGTGGAGAATACAAGGGAGCAGCTGAAAGGATTAATAAAGGATTCTGATTCTGATAATAGAATGAAACAAAAGACTTACTTTAATAGAGACAGTGTTATCAAATTGGCTGTATTAATCTTCTCCCTGTCTTAAGAATGAGGTTTTAGACGTATTTGATAAACTTCACATATTACACCTGTCACTAAAAAGAAATCTACTTTTGAACTTGAAAAGAAACCTTTTAAATATTTGGAATTTGATTAATATGTTCAGATTTTTTTTTTTTTTGGTCTTTGTGTGTGTTGGTCTGGCATTTCCCAGTGTTACAGTGATTACTTTTGGCTCTGTTGCTCTCTGTTCCCATTAGATTATAAATTCTTCACCACAACAGCCCCACATATACAAAGATACACACACATATCCAGCCTCCACATCATGTCATCATACGTCAGTACCCAGTAGTCAGTGCTCCCGACTGGGTTGATTTGTGGTCATTGGTCCCTCAGGCTGGTTCTGTGATTTAGAGCTAAGCTTTAATAATTTGTTTTTCTCTTCTTTCTCTCTTTTCCTCCTCTTGTCTCCTGATTTTATTTCTTTTTGTAATTCTCTTATCACTGTTTGCTTTAACTTCCTGTTATTTAATCTTCCTCCCTCCACAAACTTGTTGCCTTGTTTTGGCCTTATACCTTTCTCCATATTTTCTCCTTTTTCTTCACTCTCTTTTCCTCTCCTGCTTCTTTTTTGCATCTGTCACCCATTCTCCTAATTCAATTGTAGAAAGGTCTGAGGACCCTGGTGGTAGCCTGTCGACACTTCAGTCCAGAGGAGTACATCGACGTGGACAAGCACCTGAACAGTGCCCGCACCGCCCTGCAGCAGAGGGAGGAGAGACTGCAGGAAGCCTTTGGCTACATTGAGAGAGACTTGCAGCTCCTAGGAGCAACTGGAGTGGAGGACAAGTATGAAGACTCAGAATATAAACTGGAATATATTGCCATGGTCACTTCCTACAGTTTTCATCACATTTGTAAATCATGCTAATTGATGCAGGAAAAAAAAAAGTTTTGTAGACTTAGTAGGATTTCTGCATTGATAGTCAAACTGCTTAATCTTCTAATCGTCATGTAAGTCTTGATTAAGGACAACAAAAGTTACTGTATTGAACACACTGAGGAATAATCTACATATACATTTGTGCAAATGACTTTTTTAATGGCCTACTTGGAGTCAGGTATCGCTATTGGGTGATGAAACTGTGAATGAGAGGTTCCTCTCCCCATAAAGCACACAAAGTCAGCTCTTAAGTCTGAGAAGTTAATGCTGGAAGTGGTTAAAAAATCCTGGAGTAACAACAAAATACCTGCAGAAACTTAAAATGAATAACTATAATAAACAAAATCTTACACAACCTTTTGTTTTAAAGAAAAATGTTTGCTCTTCAACAACATGATGGTCAAAAGATGAAATTCGCCTTTGGGAATGGTCAAGTCAGAGTCCTGACCTTAACCCAACTGAAATGCTGTGATCTTAAGAGAGCTGCTCAGTATAGACATTCTAGAAATATCAATGAACCTGAACAGTTTTGAAGGAATGATTCAAAATCACTCCTCATCATTGTGCATATCTTAAAAGCAGCTACAGGAAAAATCTGATGGAAGTCATGCTTCTGAAGTGAGTTCACTTTTTTCCCATCCTGCGTTGTAATTATTTACTGTTCAATAAAGATGTGAAAAGTTCCACTGTTGTGCGTTAGCAGTTTAGTCAGACTGTTTGTCTGTAATTGTGAATTAGATGAAGATCAGCCCACATAGTGGGGTGGGACATTACAAAACTGTTGAACACATGTCCAAAACAGGCAGATAAACACAGTGTGAAAATCTCCAGTAAAAATGTAATAGTCAGCAGGGAGATGGAAAAGTCACCTCACTGAGCCTCTCTGGAAATGAATGTTGATACATGTTTGCATCTACTCACCATCTGCTCCTCACATAAGCCTCTCATGTCTCCCACTTTTTCTCTCTGTTTGTTCTCTCTTCTTTCCACTGCTCAGTTTCTGTATCTGAAATGAGTTCCTCCTGGGGCGCACATGTTCATGATCAAAGGATTATCTCTATTATGGAAGACAAGACCAACATTTCCCTTTGTTTTCAGTGTAATCCAAAAAATGGTTTCTTATTAACCTCTTTAGCAATAATAACTACAGTGAAATAGAGGGCATATATTCTTAAAAAAATGTGTTGCACAATCTGTCAGTTTTCACCCTATTCCTCCTACCAGACATGGATAACATGTATGCAGCTATGGGTACCAAGAGCATTTTAGAAAATGTACAGTTCTTGCAAACTCTCCAGCAGATGTAATAATAAATTATGAACACTGTAGTTTATCAGCAAGCCTAGTGACAGCCTTGACCACATTCATAACACAGACGTATGAAAAACAGATTTAATTGCCTTCTAGCTGCATCAAATTACCCACATCTCATCTGTGTTACCTAGGAATAGACTTAAAGCATTTGACGTTCTGCATATACAGCATGTGTTACATTAGGAAATTATATATATTCTCTCTCCTTTGTATCCCTCAGACTTCAAGACAAAGTCCAGGAGACCATTGAGGCTTTGCGGCTGGCAGGAATCAAAGTGTGGGTGTTGACGGGGGACAAACATGAAACTGCAGTCAGTGTAAGCCTGTCCTGTGGCCACTTCCATAGAACAATGAACATCCTGGAGCTCCTGCAGCAGCGCTCTGATAACGAGTGTGCCGAGCAGCTCCGCAGACTGGCCAGGAGGTGCGTGTGTGATTCTGCACACCTTAAGGGACCTTAAGGGATTCTGCATGTTGAGGGAAAAATGTTGCAGTGCATAATTTCCTGTCCTCATGTCTTCTTTTTGAACCCATTGTCTCCATTTGTTCACAGGTTAAAGGAGGACCATGTCATACAGCATGGGCTGGTTGTAGATGGAGCCAGTCTATCTTTAGCATTGAGGGAACATGAAAAGCTCTTTATGGAAGTGTGCAAAAACTGTTCAGCTGTGCTTTGCTGTCGCATGGCCCCACTGCAGAAAGCTAAGGTATCGCTGGGGTTTTGAATGATTTCAGTGACTACTTTTTGTCATTTCAAACTTTCTTGAACTCCTCTCAGATGTCAAGGCTACTTTGTTTTGTCTAGGTGGTGCGTCTTCTAAAGACATCCCCAGAAAAACCTATCACCTTAGCTATTGGGGATGGAGCCAATGATGTCAGTATGATACAGGAAGCCCATGTGGGCATAGGTAAACACCCAACTAATATACTATCTTGTCTCTAACTCCACTGTATTTGTTTTCTGGAGTGTCATCTTCAATATGTTTTGTGTGTATGCCTGTATCTACAGGTATCATGGGGAAGGAGGGTCGTCAGGCCGTGAGAAACAGCGACTATGCAATTGCCAGGTTCAAGTTCCTGGCCAAACTCCTGCTGGTCCACGGTCACTTCTACTACATTCGAATAGCAACGCTTGTACAGTACTTTTTCTACAAGGTAAGTTTTGGTATTTTTAACATTTGTTTTCCCTTTCCCTTACAAGCTTTCCCCAAATAATAGCTGTTATTTTTTTGCGTATGGAGCTCTCAATTTTAGACCAACCAAATTTTAACCATGCAGGGCACTTTCTACATTACTGAAACAGGCTTTTTACATACAACTAGAGTGTGTTCAGTTGTGTCTCTTCAGTGCAATATTTTTAATATTTCTTTGCTTCATTCTGTCTTTTCTAGAATGTGTGTTTTATCACTCCCCAGTTTTTATACCAGTTCTTCTGTCTGTTTTCACAACAAGTAAGTCTCTTTATCTCTCTGTATCTCTGGGTCAGTGTTGTTTTGATGTCCCACAGTCTTTCACCCCCTCTTATTAGATTATTGCTGACTTATTTTGTGATAAGTCAGTGTAATGTACAGTTTTATTTCAATTTTTTAACTGAATGCCAGTTAAAAGCTTTATCATTAGAAACTTTCTGTAAATGAAGCTGATTCTGTCTTTTCAAATATTTATAAGAATAAGAAAACCTTTATTTGTCCCACAATGGGGAAATTGCGTTGTTGCGACATTGTTTATGTAACATAGTTTGAAGTTAGTCCTAAAATATTTTTGGTCATATATAATAAGACCATATGTAGTGTGGTGGTGGGAGGCTGCTTGATAACCAGTCCATAACATTACTCATCACACATAACAGAGTGTGTCCCTTTTCATTCGTTTTTTCCCCCATAGCTATGACTCTGTTCAGCCTCTCTCCCTGTGATGTTTAAAGTTTGTTGAAGTTGTTGTGGATATAATTTCTAATTAATAGGTCATGTTGAGTGAAGTGCTGTCTCTGTCCAACCTAGACTCTGTATGACAGTGTTTATCTGACACTGTACAACATCTGCTTTACCTCGCTGCCCATCCTGGTGTACAGTCTGTTTGAACAGCTGGTCCATCCACATGTATTGCAGAATAAACCTGGCCTGTACAGGTGAGGCTTTATGTCATCTCTGAACTACTTTTTAGTTTGTTTATGTTACATCATCACCTACATACATAGTTGGTGTACTGCTTTGTAGCAAAGGCGTGGGTTAATTGGAATTTTATGTAACATTTTAAATAAGCTGTTGGCATCTGGATGCTGCTTGTTACATAAGTAATTTGATGTCTTTCTGAATCACTAAATTATAAACCAACTCATCACAGTGAAACAGAATACTTTGCCTTGATACAGTAAATCATGTTTATATTCTACAGGGATATTAGCAAGAACTCTCTGCTGTCTTTCCGGACATTCTTATACTGGACTCTGTTGGGTTTCTGTCACGCCTTTGTCTTCTTCTTTGGATCCTACATACTGATGGGAGAGGACACCACACTTATGGGCAATGGACAGGTGTGTGTTTGTATGATGTGCTAATATAAGGAAAATGATACTCCAGGGCAAATATAGGAAAAGTTGTAAAAAAACAGAAAATACAGAACAGCCATTTGTGCTTGTGTGTATTTTATGATGTGGTTCTGCCATTGATGGGGACTGTTTACTTGCTAGTATTTCTTCCCTCACTACATCCCTTGATCTTGCTCTTTTCTTATCTCTCTTTTTCATTCTTTTTGTTTAACAGCTTGACAAATCTTCCCTTTTCTGTCCTGCTGCATATCTCCCCATCTATCTTTCTCTGAAATTTGGTATTTCCGAAAGCACTCACTTTTATTGCTCTCTCTTGGTTGTCTTTTTCTTCTATCTTTTGTTGATTACGCCTTTTCCTTTCTGCCTTCATGCTGTGCATGTCTTCAGATCTTGCGAGCTAACAGGCAGCTGGTAAGAGTCTACAGATGAATGCATGTCTCCTTAGGGAGTTAATGAGGTCTCCTAGGAAGATTCCTGAGTATACACCACTCAAAAAAGGAAGCATTTGATCATTGCAGTACAGAACAAAGTCAGTTAAACTTCCATGATATCAGTCTGTCCAGTTAGGAGCGTATACCATTAAGAAACTATTTCATCTGCTTTGGTGCAAATGAGAGTGACAACAGGTGCACTGGAAAAGAAACAAGACTACGACCAACAACAAGACCGTAATACGTTCAGGTCACCACCTGCAGTGTTTTTGCAGCTGAATGTGTTGTACTGTGATGCTCAAGTGTCCCCTAATTTTTTTTTTTTTTTTATTTGAGCAGTGTATATTCTTTAAAAGAAATTAGTAGTAATAAAACTGTTGATTAGGGTGAATTTAAACGAGTACCTACTGTAATTCTCAAAACTGTCTTAAAATATGTTGAATCAACATTGATTCTTTTTTTTTTTGTGCACACTAAAATGAGTAGAGTCATAACTGTTATAAAAAAGTGGACCCTAGTGATTCAGTTGCATTGTAATCAAATCACTGTTTAAACACTTATTTAGTCCAGTTTTACACACAGAATGTAACAACCCACAGGAATTCAGACATGGATTTACTATTACCTATGACCAAGTAACGAAACTATGATCAATATTAATAAATATTTCTGACTACCCGTAATCACAGTCTAAGCTTGTACTCAGATTATGGTGAACATGCACAGTTTCAGTCACTAGTCGACATCAGGTTGGTTACTGTTTAAGAGCCCACAATGGACTGATAACTTTATCAGTAGAGGGGCAGAGTTTGTTACAGATTTTGGTTAACTTGGTAACTGTGAAACTAATAAACAGAAACTTTAACTTTGTTCTCAAAATCTGTTTCTTTAGACTCCAGCAGTGTCCTGAGTAGGCTGTTAGCAAGACAGTGCTAACCTATAAGTAGAACAGTGAAGCTACTGATGGTCGTCACACAGTTGGAGGCCAAAGTCTCATTTTTAGGCACCATAATACCTAAACAACTTATTAGCCAAGGCCACAGTTCTGGAGAAGTAATCTCTCTTTCTCTTCATGTAGAATAAAGCACATCCATGATCAGAATCAGAATACTTTTATTAATCCCCGGAGGGAAATTACTTAAATGATCTGAGGGGAAAGAGAAATACGCTTAGGGTATCATAGTTCCTTGAAATGTTAGCAAATGTACTGCCACTGAGTCTGTGCATTTAAGCAAAGCTTCTGTTTCTCTCTGGTCATGAACTCTTATCAGAAAGTGACAAATTACAGTGCATTACTGTTTACTACTATTAACTGCAGTATGTCCATTTTTATAGATGTTTGGGAACTGGACATTCGGAACGCTGGTCTTTACTGTCATGGTCATCACTGTCACATTAAAGGTAAATCACATCAAATTTATGTTCTAACATCAAACTGTTTTATTCTTCTCAAAACAGAGGATTGTGTTCTAAACATCTTTTAATGTTTACTGCACTCGTGGTTAGATTTAAAGCTTTATTGCAGTAAAAATCATGAGTGTTTGGCTGGAAATAACTGCAACAGTACAAACCAAATTTGTATATATGCTACCTGCTGAGCATAAAACAGCAGGAAGCCAAGTTATTCACTGAGTATAAACAAGAAACTGCTGAAGTGACAAGGGACAAGTCTTTATTTATATGTTTTGCTTCACTTAGCTGGTGGTTGTTTGCTAACAAGTTGATATGTTGTTGACAAGCTGACACTAAAGTCATCTAAACTCATCAGTAGATTTTTTTTTTTTTCTTAAGTCTTTTTTTCCTCCTAGGTGTCAAAAACTGCCTAATATCCTTTTAGAATGATGGCTACTCTTTGCATTAGCAGAAAGCTAAGTAACACGCTTAGTTCCACAGGGACACATTTGCATTGTCAGCGTCCTAGTAATGAAATATGCTGTGACGAGGATTATGTCAGTGGCCATTAATTGGAGAAGATAATTTATCAGTTGTCATCTCATGGTCTCTTTTACAGCACAGTGGAAGATTGCTGTAGTTTATTGATGCACTACCTGTCCCCTGTATCCATGGTTTACACCAGTCTTTCTTTCCTTCCCCCTTCCTGTATGTATGCAATGACAGCTTGCGTTAGAGACTCATTTTTGGACGTGGATGAACCATTTTGTGACATGGGGCTCTATTGCCTTCTATTTCATCTTCTCTCTCTTCTATGGAGGCATTATCTGGTAAGAACACGTTCTTAGCAAATTGTTTTTGCTCCTAAAAATGTTGCTTTTAAACTCAGTTATTTCCTTTTATGTACATACCAAACTATACATCTAAGATCTGCAGCTGGACAGATATTTGTTAACATACTTTGTTTCTAGCATAGTGCTGAGGTTCCAAAGGGGAAAGGTAATCTTGTAGCCTGGCAGACAAATCACTGAGGCCTTTTTTAGAATCTCTTGGGATTTTTCGGGTAGTCTGCTGAATTGTTCAGGTCAGTCCTAACCGCTTTACCCAGGTCAGTCAACTCAGACTTGTAGGAGCCATGTTGATAATATTGGACCATAATGGATATTTGTAGTCTGACATCTGCACTAATCGTTAATCTCTGGTGTCAGGAAATAATGAAATTACACCAAGAGCACGACTTCCAACTGCTAATGAGACATGAATTTACGGTGAACAGGATGAGCCAACTTACCTATATTGCTGTCTTTTAAGGCTCATCTTATGTTACTGTTGGTTTAGAACAAACTAGCTTGTAGATGGATTCTGAGCATTGAAATGTGTTTTCTTTTTTCCCTAATTCCTTCACTTTAAATAACCATTATTTCCTTTCCACTTCCCTTCCCTCAGGCCATTCCTGCACACCCAGGATATGTACTTTGTATTTGTGCAGCTGCTGTCCAGTGGTTCGGCCTGGTTCGCCATTATTATCATCGTCATAACTTGCCTCTTTCCTGATGTAGTGAAGAAGGTCTTCTACAGACATCTGCAGCCAACCAGCACACAGAAGAGTCAGGTAACTAAGGGAGGATGTGTGTGGAGGGAAGACATTTACACGTTGTTGCCTGGGAACCTCTGTGAAGACGCTCATTCCAAGTTGACACACTACTGGATCAGCCTTTTGGCTGTTTTAAACACTTGGTCTAATGTTTGCCTTTCTACTTCCCAAAGCTTTTCCTGTTTTTCCATGATTACACTCTACTGGCCTGACTCTCTGTAGTCACTCTTGGCCACAGCAGCTGTTTAAGTTGAATGCTTTTCTGTACATTTTCTACGTGCCCACTCTGCTGTCATTACTGAGAACAGCAAATGTTCTGTTCTTTCGTCCACTTCTCTGCTTTTAATTACATTAAAGTGATCATTTAAAATGGTAAAAGCCAAAGAGAGATGAGAATATTATCAAATAGAGAGAACATACTTTCTGAAGAAGTCCCAAAGAATTGAATCATTAGATAATAGGCAGAGGAGTGAAAATGTGTCTGCAGCGGTATCTTCAAAATTTTAGGATCACAGTAAGGGAATTTCTCCAAAGTTGGCAACGGCTTTCAGTTGGACTGAAATAGAGCTGATTAGAATCTTGTCCTCATGCAATACAGGTATTTAAAAGGATAAAACGGTATGCTATATTTAAGATGTCAAAAGTTAAGGTCAGGACAGACATGGATGCATGTTTCAACTTCACTGATTGGCGAAGGTAGCAAGTTTATTACCAGATCTATGTTAATGGTTCTGTAGATAATGGGGTTTCTAGAAGGTCTACGGGCCCAGGCTGAAAATTAATAAAATGGCACCGGAAAGGCCAAACACTTGAAAGTAGTAAAACTTTCTTTTGTGTCCAGTGTTAAATTTAATAAATATTCCTACTTGTGTCACAAAAAGGGAAATTGTATTTTTGGTTATGTGAAAAGAGCCTAGAGGGAGGAAATAAAGTAAAATCTAAGGGAGTCAGGGAAGGAAAAATTTCTGTCAATGGGCCTCTATGGTCATAAGTAACTAACTTCCCAGCACAGGAAGGACATGGCGTTTGTACACACATTGCATGAATCTCCTTTGATCACAGACATACTCACAAACACACACTGTGCATGGTCACCTTTCAGAAAACCCACGCTGTTTGTGTATTGATTTGTCCAGCTGGAAATTGTATTTCAGTTTAGACATTCTCCCTTTGAAATTTGTCCAATCCTATGTGGAGTTTGTATTTTCTGCTCTAACCTTTGTCCTGTTTTACCTGTGTGTGATTCTGGGAGAGGATGTGACGTGAATTAAGTGTGTGGGTGTGTGGGTGTCTGAGTGAGAGAGAAATTGATTTCTAACCTCTCTGTGTGTCTTCATCCTATCCCTGTCTGTACTCTTCTGGTGTAGATGTATTCCAACCGTGTGGCAATAGGTGATGACTTCATCGCACTGCAGCCTTTGTCCAGAGCCAAGAGCCAGCTGGGCAAAATTAGGTAGAGGATTTGAGAATGATTCAGCCCTGGGCTTAAAATGCATCCAAAACTAAATTCAAAATAATAATTAAAAAAATCAGGAGTGTCTTATACAAAGGTAATATTCCTATATTAGTATATTTTATAATCCATAGTGTTATTTATAAGTCTATATTTATATGATTTGTCAGAGATCAATACATTGCAACATTTTACTGTTCTTAGATTATCTGACATGGTGATAAAATGTACAAAATAAGTGAATCCACTTATTTTATTAGGGGTTTAAATCTTACATTTCTTTGGAATGTATACTTATCCTTTAAATGACAAAATATGATTTTCACCTCAAAAAATGGTGCATACTTTTGTGTATTAACCCTCTTTGAACTGATGTACTAGATGGCTTAAAAGATGATTGATGAAATCATGGTTAAAATCTCATGGGCAGCACATTGCAAACATCCACTAGGAAGTAGAAATATTGCTTTATGGAATAAGCACTCCTGTTTAGGATCATTCATACAAAAGTGAAATATTCTTTTTCCCAGGTCTGGCCTTTAATTAGACATGACCCTTTTTTCCTAACACTGGCAGTACCCCAACTGTGGAGTTGTGTGCTGTTAGTTTTGGAGCAGGGCTCTTTGTTTTGTGTCTGTAACTGCATGCCCTGGACAAGCCAATCAGCATTCTCTGTGACTGGGATGTGGGAAATATAAACATGTTTTGGGTGCCATGTGGGGTTGGAGATCATGCAGAAGAATGTGATATTAACTGTTTCAGCCACTGCATGTGTTGCATTTTAGTTAGAAGCTGATGTAGAGAATATGTTCTGAGACTTCTTCCACTCCTGCCTGTCAAAGCATGGTATTGCCATTATGCCACAACCCACTGCATGAACAAATGGATAAATGAGAGCGTGAATGCCACATCACCTGTGAAGCCTCAGACTGTTCATAGGTTTTTGATTTGTCCTCCAGCTCATAATGTGAGAATAGATGTGTGTCCGTAATTGGGGTCATAATTTAAGAAGCCGACCTCTGTCACATCCTACATCAGTGTAGCTGTTCAGACGTGACTATGAGGAAGTAGTACTGTCATATGGCTGCAGTCTGGCATGCCATGTCACAGTGTCAAAGTGGTACATGAATCAGATGCATGGTGCAGCCAATAAGTCCACCCCTTTATCTGTATCGCATGGTCAACCTCTTAATTTATGCTAAACTGAAAGCCCTCAAACTAGGACAATGAGTACCCTCCTCACCTCAGTTATCCACCTGCATGATTTCAGCAGATCCTCAGAACAGGGCTGTTACCCTACCACAGCTGCATGACAGATTCTTGAACTGGTCTGGACAGCAGCATGATGCTGTCCTCTTAGGAACATGACAGACCGCTGTGTAGTTATGCATATTTTTGACTGAATTCATGATCTTGTGCCATTATAGCTAATGTCACAATAAAAAGCCTGTAAGGTAAATTAATGTGTATGCTAACAGTAGCATGAGCTCTCTTTGATAAAACGAAACAAACCAAATGAACAGACATTAGGTTTTCAAGTATTTTAAACAGCCCAAATTCAGGTGAACAAATACTAATGAAACATATAGCGTCAGTATTTATTAATATTATTTATGTAAGTTGCTCCTGCATGTCTTTATAGCATGCTATGTGGTTCCACGCTGCTTGCTGGAAAACACCATTTATAAAAACATTAGGCTCTGTTTATTGTTTACAGTGATTTAGTTGCTGGTTTATTTGCCTTATTAAAACAAATAGCTTTGATTAAATTCAGTAAATTGTACTTTAAACCTGATTCAACTTTATAGTCACTGTGAAGGCTGTAGTTAGTGGGGCAGTTGAATTTCTGTTATGCTGAGTTGCTTTATTCCTTCTTCACAGAAGGTGACACAAAAGCAGCCTGAAAATTTAAAATAAAGTTGAATCAACTTTTAGGTTGCAATAACTAAATGTGCCTTCCATGACAGCAAGATTTATTGCATGGCTTTCATATTACTAGTTTTAAGCGTATTTAATAAATTACAATCTGAATGAATGTAGATAAAACTGGTCTCAACCCAGAAACTAAATGAGCAGAAACCGACTATTGATTTACAGATCTTAGGTGTCATTAGTGTGTTACATTTAGTGAGGACACAGAGCACATTATGCAGAAGAGATTTGTTCAGTTTGAGCGATTTGTTGAATTCTGCATTCAAAACCTAAGGGGTATATTCATGTTAATGTGCTGTATAATTCAGCATATTCAGTTCTGTTGAAATCATTCCAGTACTATTCAGGATCTTTTTTCCTAATTAGATTAGATAGAAGTAATCGCAGAAGAACCTAGAGGGCTCTCTTGGGATTTACCGCTGTTTGCCTACTCTACAGCTCTGATAGATTCAGCAGCAGGTTAATTGGTTTGGAGTCTAATAGATTTGCTCTTATCGGTGCTTCCCACGAGACTTATGTCTTATGCCTGAAGCTTCTTTCTGCTCATTTGTTGCCTAGTTTTACCGCTGTTTCTGAATCTACTATATATATATATATATAGCGCTACTGTGTTCAGTTGTCTTTGCATCTGTAGGAAATGAAAGCCCTTCTCCAGTGCCCTCAACAAACCCTTAAGATTTTTTTAAAGGACCTCTTCTCAACTTGTGATTTGATTATCTCGCAGTCCTAATTAATATGTGATTTTAAATGTGCAGCAGGGGAGTAAGACCAGGATTGCACACTGGTGTCTTGTTACAAGAAGAAGGAAGCAGCTGATCTTATTTGCTTTGTAAGGCAAAATTGTAAACTCTTCTGCTATGGGGACAAGGTCACTTGTGAAGGGTTTAAAAAGGAGATTAGCATTGATTGGTCTCTGTGTACTGTTTTTATAAGTTTATTAAGAGTACACTGTAGAGTAAGGGTCAGAAATTCACCCAACTGGCCGGCCCCCTACAGTGCACGCTGTACTGACTCGTCCGCTTGCTTACTGACTGACTAATCCACTAGTTAAGGGATGAGCAGCACTGAAAAACATATTCACTATACCTATAATTGTTTGCCAACTGTATGAGACAGTTGCTGTATCCTATATTTCTGGATGAAATAAAATTATATCAAAATGATACATTTAAATGAAGCACATTTAGAGGCGCATAGCAATTATACAATCCAGTTATCCAAATCATTGACTTGCTTCAGTTCTGATTTCAAAAGCAAATGTGGAACTACACAGCTAAGATGGATATGTTTTGCAGTGCGCTTGGTTTGTTGCTCTTTTGATGTTCAGCCAACAGTTCACATGGTCGGCTGTTTAACTAGCTAGTGGGGCTCACTGTAAGCATCTTGTGTCCTTCAGATGGAAGAGGGTGAGGGTTCAGTCGGCCCAGAATATGACCCTGTTAAAGCCCAGCGGAGCCCAGGGGAGGACAATTGGCACCTGCTAGCTGCTTATCCTCCCCCTGCTGCCCCCGGCCCAGACTCTTGCTCCCCTAGGTAGTACCATACATGTACTTCACTCCCATTGTCCCCCTTGTACTATCACTGCCTGGGCATTATGTTTTCACCTGAGGACCAACCAACCCTTTGCACCCCCTCACAGCTGCAGTCAGATGCACAACCTGCACCCTTGATCATTACCACATAACCGTATGTCACAGCTGCTCCCACACCAATATTTTATTTCATAACAGAAAATATGATTCCTGTATGTGTTTGGTTTTTTTGTTTTTTTGGTCTGTCTTACTTCGTATATGAATGACCCCCATGCCCATTCCGATTAACTTCATCCTTCCCTAATCGTCAGTGAATAACATCGTCCTTCCCTGCCTAGACGTGACTGACCCTGTCCTCCCTTACCCAACCATGATTTTACTCATTCTTTCCCTAACCTGGTCTCGGTTTACCCCTCACTGGTTTCTGATCAGGTATGGGTTCAGAGTTTAGACACAGAGAGAATGCTGTTGGCATGCTGACTTCACTGTCTTTCCCATGCTTTCATTCAACCATCTGCTCCCAGCATACTCAGTGATTTATTGTTGTTTGCTTCTAAGAATTTGATAGCTCCTGTAATCCCTTTTTAAAGCATGACTTGAAGTGGGAGAGTTTTTTTTCCTTTGGTTCCATAATTTAAAAGTTTCATTGTTTTGCTTTCTCTCTCTTTTTTGTAAACCTCATATCATACCCCAGGATTATTACTATTACGTTGTCTTGGGCAGACTGAAGTGCATTTGGGGTTCAGTTTTTCAAAAAATACTCTATTTGCCTGTTTCTGTTGTTAAGGAACAAAATGATGCGCTAGATAATGGCAGCTAACAAGAACTTATTTGAACCCTGTAATTAATATCGTAGTCAGCCAGAGGATGATGTCAGCTGTATAGCTGTCACTGAGGCCTTGGCCACTTTACAGCAGAGCCTTCAGTTCTGACATCCATTTTTTTACAGTTTACGAAATAACTATTAATCACATGGCTTGGCCTTGTTTTAATGTGGACATTATCTGGCTGCTGCTTCTTTAGAACTAAAGAATTAATGGTGTCTGAGATTTTTTTTTTTTTAAACATTGCTGAACTGGCCATCTCAGATGACACTTCTTATTTACAAGCTTTGTGAGGACTCGTTGCTTCTTCACAGGTTGATGCAGTGGTTCATTTGCTTGAGTAAGCAAAGTTAGCCATGTTAGAAATAATGAAAATATGGTGTTTGCCATCCATATGGTCATATCAGCAAAGTAACACCAAATACATTTCTCCAACGAATAAACAATAGGCTAGGGTGCAGTACTGCTCATGGCTTTAGATGTGGCTCTGCTTCTTTTACTGTTGTTCAGCAGTCTTAGATTTTCTCTTAAATAGGATGTGATTGGTCTTGTGTTGAAATTCAGAAGTGTGAAGATTCATGCCAACCATGTCTCCAGTTTCAGCTGCAGAAAAACATAGCAACGACAATCATTAGCAAAAGCAGGTTGGAATGCATGGGTCAGACATCCAGCCACAAATAAAGTACAGTGTTTTACTACATTAGAGGAGACAACAAGAAATAATCCAGTTTAGAAATTATTTTGCACAAAATCTAATTTTAGAAATATCCGTACTTATTCATTCTATACTATGACACAGCATCTGACTGTACTTGTACCCTCTAGGAGCTGGGGAGTTTCAGAAATTTATTTTCAATAGCATTTGTGTAGTTGGTAGAATTATGTTCATGTAACCCAGAGGAATTTTTAATCTTGACAAGATAGCTCAATAAAAATGTTGCCAACAATTAAAAGAACAAGATGTGGTGAGTCAAGTAGGTAGTCTGTATTTTTTTTTTTCTGTCTTGTTGTGGTGCACTAAAGTAGGCCACACAATGCAAACTAGTTCATTGTAACCTTAAGCCAGCCTTTCACTGCTTCATTATTGTCACTCTCCCATGCTGTGAGGTGCTTTCTCAGACCAACAGTGCCATGTGACCCACGGATTTCTAGGCAGCAACTTTATTTAACTTTATCTACTAGTGCATCACAGGCTCATTGAAAAAAAAAAAAACATCTGATTAATCTATTTTTGGCCCTACAGTAGGAGGTAATTTTATATTTTGTTCAATGTTATCCCAAAATATGGAGTCATTTATAATATGTGCAAACAGATTCTTAACTACTACATATCACCTGATGAACATCCATTTTAAGCGTAAGGAAGGAAAGAAAAAAGAGCTAATGTTGCTGCCTGTGAATATGAGCAACTGGCCTTGATTCATGGTTAGTTTATGCTAAAAGATGTGGATTGGATGCTGAGTGATCCATCACAGACAGGCTAGCAGAAAGACCTGAATTGAGCTTTAAGGGCATTACAATAGAGACGGCTCCTCTTTTCTGAAGGATCACTTGGTAACCGTATTCTGATGCCACAGGTTCTGGTGTCAGTGGAGCAAAGTCTTCAGCTGAAGGACATTTTCTGTTAAGTTAACAGAAAAAGCTAGATGTAATGGGCTGCTGGTACCTTTTAAGCATTTATTTCATCAATTATAACCCCAAAGAGTGTGTTTGCCATGTTTCTTTGATTTACCTCACCAGCGTTTCTTTATAAAGTAGAAAAACTGGGACTTACAATTGGCATTGCTCTTACATTACATTTAATCTTTTTTTGCAGTGAAGGGGAACAATTTAGAAGTGGTTTTTCCATAGGCTATTAGGAAATGGTTTTATTGGCCCAGCTGTCTTAAGATCAGACTGTATGTTGCTCATGATGTAAAATGAGTTTGACCTCCCTGCTGTATTGTGTAAAATGCCCATCTATTATCAGAAACCTAGATTAGAAGCATTGCAGAAACCTAATGAACACTTAACAATTGATAATTGGAAAAACTAAGTTTTATAGTCTGTATTTTTGTTTAGCTCTTTACTGCTCGCGCATAAGGCCGATGATGCGTAACCTGCTTTATCACCCAAAAATATACCACAGATAATTTTTAAATTAAAGCTTTAATTTCTTGAGTTGATATCTATGCTTACAGTTTTTGTTTTTTATGAATTTATTTGCAACATTTTAGTCCTGTGTGGCATGTCTTCAGTGTTTTCCCTGTACATCATTGTTTTTGTGACAGCATGCAAAGTCATCCTCCAGTCGCTCTTAATTACAACAGTCAGCCGAAATTGTCTTGGTTTTAATATTCATTTCTCTTTTCTTTCTCCACTCAAATCTCCTGCTTTTCCTTTATTTCTCTCCTTATTTTTCTGTGATTTCACTCTGTGCCACTTTTCCTATCACCATTTTATTCACTTTCTCTCACTCTATTTCTGCACTTCTGCCATCCTTGCCTTCCTACAGTCTCTATCAGCCTCCCAGGCGCAGGGCCTCAGCTGTGTGGAATCCCTGTGCTGCTACCAACATGGGCAGAGCGGCTGTTCCCGCCTGGCCCGCCTCCTGGAGCAAATGACCGGACAGTGCAAGGCCAGCGCCAACAATTGCCACCAATCCAGCCGCAGCAACAGGTGGGGAGGACAGCGGCATCAAGAAACAATAATAATGAATCCTGATGAACCCTCAGAATCTCTTGGTGTCAGAAATTTGGGCTACAGTCCCAGCTGTTATAGCCCATAATGTGACTGCAACGCTACTGTAAGTTTTGGTCATTGAACATACAGTGGTGGGGAAGCTGGGTTTCAGGTGTTCCTAGAGGCAGGTTTTAGGCTGAATCTTAGCAGAACTTTGGGACAGCAGCCAGAGGAGTTACAGGCTCAAGATATGTGGATCAAGCCATCATGGACTGCACTGTTATCAGTTTCTCATTTCAGTCAAAGTCTGTGTTTGGAGTCTGAAGTCTGAACATTTTGATTAACCAGACAGAAAGGTGTGCTTAACCTCATATTCACAGAAATGCATCAAAACACCTTAGAACCAAAGTCATAGAGAGATTCTGATGGCTATGCTGTCTACAAAGAATGCAGGAGTAAATGTTTGGCAGTCTAACAGGGAGAATTTGGGTTACAGTATTTTTATTAGGGTCTTTTCAGCACTCTGTGCCTACAATATACAGGCACTGAATGGGTCTATGTCTTGTGTACCCCATACTAAGGGTGTGTCTGTCTACTAATCCATGTCTGTGTCCTAACCCCATACTATGATCTGTTCTGTCTGTCCTGTCTGTCTGTTCTATAGCACTCTCTTAATCTCAGTGGGAGTGAGTCTGATTAACCACATTTAAATGCACTTTAATAGACGACCCAACTACTATATTAAGTTGACTTGTTAGCTTTAGGTCCTGAATTCTTCAGTAGGTCCTCTTTTTTTTGTGGAAAGCTACTCCACTTGATGAGACCGGAGGATGGTTAGCTCTTTTGAATCATAATGTGGATTTGCACATTTCTATGATTGTTGAGTTGTAAAAAATATTTCTCAAGTGCAGAGTTGTAGCAACTTAACTTCCAAGCCACACTTTAATGTTTTGGTGGCCCTGAGCGACACCAAGCAGTAACTGCAATATAAAGCCTTCACTGCAGAGTAATAATAAAATATGATGTCAGTGTAGTGCACAAATTGCGCTCGGTTAATGCAGATTTCTTCAAAGCTGCAGGTCCACATTGTGATAAAGGGATGATGAAACATCAACAGTTTAATTTTTCTCTCAAAGATCTTTGTCTTCTTTTTTTGACTGGTGCTGCTTTAAAGACTGGTGAGTCCAGTTTCTTGGTCTGCCCAGTCTGCACTTTTGTTGTCGTGTCTTTGTACCTGAACCTTAGTGACTCTGGGGTCAATGATTTATTGACCTGATCAGCCCATTCTGCTGAGTAATCGTTACTCCTTAGAACAGCTGGGGCCCTTCAGTATTGATTAGGTTGATAATGAAGATGTGGCAGTCTTGTTCTTTGTGTGCACTGAGTTAGTGAGCACGCATGTTTGTTTGTTCATAATTGTGTGTTTTTTAAAGGTAATGGTAGCATGCAGGGCAAGAAAGGGATTCACTGGTCTCCTTTTAGCCCCTCTGGGGATGATTGGCTGTCATCTCAGTCAGATCTGAAATATATTTTGAGCATTGTCAAGTAGAGACATAAAATTGTGTCTGGCTGCACAAGCTCTGAGACTAATTTTATAATATTTTAAGCTCTGGTGAAAATAATTTCCATGTTTGGCATCACATAATCATGGTAAACTTTGATTCAGCCAGTGGAATCATAAATTGGGTATTTATAATACATATAACCTTCATTATTTCCTCAGCTATGGGGGAGGGATACCTACCATGAAATATTTTATTCCAGTTGATGTCGGGGGTAGTTTCACTGAAACCCTTTTGCTTCAGGGAGAAATTGCTACTAAATGCATGATTCAATTTAGATGAATTTCTTCCTGTGGGAATGATTGATTTGTTTTCTGACCTCGACACAAAGCAATCAATTGGATTTCTCCCAAGTGAGGAGAAAACGGCTGCCAGTTCGGACTTGCCAAAGGATAAACAATGAACATCCAGAAAATGCTTTGCATAGTTGTGCTTTATATTGTATATAGAAAAACAGTCAACTAATAGAATTGTGGCTGAATCAGCAGGTTTATTTTCCTTCTGCCTTTTTTTTTGTCTCTATATCTCCTTGTGCCACCTCACCCATCCTCTTCTTACCACATAGCATTCCTCCTCTCCCTCTTCTACACCCTCTGGGTTTGAGGGCATAAAGTGGGATGCTACAACGAACGCTTAAATGAGTAGCGAGACTCAGCCCGTATTTGGCCTTAATGCTAGGATACTGCCATAAGGGAAAGGGAATATATCCACCCATTCCCATATTCTATGCTTAATGAGTTGAAAGGACATATAGCAAACATATGTACAACTTACATAATACATGAAGCATTTATCTTATATTTATTGGAAGCCCAATTATAGTTGGCTGCTTTACTTAGCCTTGGATGCTGGCCAGAGTGAAATACTGAGCTGGGGTGACAAAGCAGAAACAGACGTGGATGTCAGGAGTCAAAGATGTTTTTTTTAGAATGAACAAGATAGATGCCCGTATGTAGGTAGCTGTCACAGCCTGGCAGCTGAGTCCCCATCCAGTGTCAGCCACATTGTTCTGAGACCTTCGACATGTGAAAAAAGAAAATGCAGATCAGTAGCACTAGCATTTATAAAAAGACTTCTTAAACAGAAGATATTTATTCAGTTGAATATCAAAACAATAGCAGTTTCATAGCTTGTGACTATTTCAGTAGTAAACTTTAAGCCTAATTTGTTGCGCTTCAGAAATCTTAATTAAAAGTTAAGACAATGGTTTGCTTTTTCTAACAAAACACATTTGGTTTAGAAAAGGGAAAAAAGTCAATGTAGAATCAGCAACTGTCTTGTTCCCACTCCTCTTCTCCTAGAACAAGGTGACCACAAATAAATCAGAGAGGCTGCTGGGAAGTGTAGTCTGTTTTTTTTTGGTTTTTTTTGTTTTTTTTTTTTCCCCTGCTACGTCCTGTAATCTTTTTTACTGGATCCTGAAGCCTTATTGTGCTTCTCAGAAGAGGCCAATGTTGAGGGCATGCTTGTTTTATAACCTGCAGTGTTCCTGTTGGGTGGAGTTTTGTCTCTACAGGTTTAAATTACAGGAACTGCTAAGAGGCTACAAAACAAGAATGCCTGGACTGTGTCTTGTTGCATGGGGGCTGCTGTTGCCTTTGGTATTTTGTAAACAATGTGAACCTATATGTATCTGTGCCCCCTCACACACTCTTCCCTCCTCCTATGCTTGTCTTTATTTCTTTCCTCGCTGTGTCTTTGTCCTCCCGTGTCTGAAATCTGCATAATGTTGTTCGACCTTCCAGATAAATTATTTGTGTGCTGTTAATGTCCCCTGTGAGCTACGTCTTTTCAGAAATTTGCCTGCTCTCTTTTTTTTTTTTTTCTTGGGTTTCCACTTGCTTATCCCAAAAGCAGTTTTGGGTGCTAACTCCATGATAACCCGGGGAGGAAAGATGGTTTTAGCACCGAGATTCAGTTCAAACCCAGTGATGCAGCATGTGAGAGCGCCTCCAGTCAAATCACCATTTGAGTCACGAGCCTATTTAAAGTCCCTGGGTGGCCCTGTGTTTGTTTTTTTTTATTTTTTTTCTATTAACCAGGTCTTAAAACGGTTGTCTTCCTGTCAGTGTTAAATTAAAGGTTGTAAGAATTATTCCAAGCAGAGAGGTGAGAGGTGGTGCAGAAATCAACAAGTCTGAAGTCCTATTCCTCACAGTCCTCTTGTCATATTTTAATCTAAAAAACATTTCATGATGTGAAACCTGTGTACATTTCAGGCATCACTGCTGCTGTCATGTGAGGGTCAGATGTAGTAGTCAGGACTGGAGGTGCTATTTGGAGTTAAGGGATGTTGAGCTGCAGTCTCACTGCTACTGCCTGCTACTTTGAGGTGGATGCTCTGATCATGAACTCTGGTTCAACTTCTATGTGAGTCAGCACAGTGGTGGTCAGTTTGTTGTGACCTTTAAGGGTGGTTTTCACACGGTGGCAAGCTGTGACTTTCATTGTTGCTTCCATGTTTTTCTTGTCTAGCCCAAATGGAACAGATGAGACTGAAAGATTTGTTAGACATTCCCAAAGGACATCCAGCTCATAAGCTAATAACAGGAAATGACTGTACTTCAGTCATATCTTTCATCCTTTTACACTGTATGTATATATGATAACTCATTTACTAGTAAAGAAGTGAAGTCTGTATTTTCCGTTGTATATTTAAGATGCGAGAAATTGAACGCTGATCCAAGAATGTTGCTGATGCTTTTTAATCATAGTTTCATTTCTCTTTATGATTGTGTTCATGAGTTGAGTAGCTCAAGTCTCACCTCAACCACACAAAAAAGGCAAAAAAACAAAAAGAAATCAGCTTTCAAATATCTAAACTCCTTATAGAGACATTTATTGGTGGAGAATACAAGTACGTTTCCACATGAGCTTTATTTCAGACGAGGGATCAGCCCACTTCTCAGGACCAGATGCTTGATGAGAGCCACCACAGAGTGATCCTCCTCCAGCCTCCTACAGGAGTGCAAACACTGAGGTGCACCTGTTTGGCTGTTCAGTGGCAACACGTTGTGCATTATTATAGCGTAGCCCTCACCTTTTTGCTAATGAGGACTGGGCAATTGGACGCCCTCTCAAAACACAATACAATGATATCAGAGATGAATGAGAGCTCCTGTGGAGATGTACTTGTATATTCTTAAATATTAAGTAATGTAGACTAAACTAAATTAGCAGCAATCAAAGGTAAAGTTATTATTTTGAGTGAAAGTCGTATTATGAATCTACATATTTGATTTGGCAAAGATGCCCTTCCTGACAAAACCCTCCCCATTTACCTAGGCTTGGGACCGGCACTGGGAGTACACTGGCTTGTGGGCCCCTGTGGCTGGGTTTATTTTAAGTACTGGAGAAAAAAAATTCTGTAATTTCAAGACCACCACATACATCCTAATGCAAATGTTGCTTTGATTGGTACAGGAAGACAAAGTAACATTACCTTGTCTTCCATGAGCCCCGCCTCCGCAGTCCATGGCAGGAAAAATACAAATTTATAATCCACTAAAGTGTAATACAGTATCTGTGTTGAATAGCTGTGCATTCATGGGCGTTCAGTCATTGACTGAAAAGATGCATTCAGGACTCCTTAAATATGATAATGGTATCAATATGAGTTATTGAGGAGAGACTTTTGATACTCATCACTAACACCATCACACCCATTACTAACACTTCACTCATTCATCCCTCACTCTTTCTCTGCTTCTTCGCGCTGGTTGTGTAGATTCTAATCACACATCGTTTGGATGGCAGTTCAAGCTAGTGACAGCTCAGCAACACTCTCTCCACACCACAGACACACCTCACACACAAACACACACCAGCCTCCTAACCCTCACTCACCCTGCTGCCTGTTTTCAGGTCTTGGAGCGACACAGAGAACCTCTACTCCAACGATCGCAGCATCCTGACTCTGTCTCCCATCGAGGCCACCCACTGCTGACTCCCAGGGCCACTGACTGTAGCACAGAGATCTGGGGGGGAGCCACCACTCTGAGTCATAATCACACTCCCACAACCTCAGCCACCATTTTAGAAATCAACTTCATTTTAAGCTCAATTAAATCTCAGCAGACTGCAACACAGCTACAAATTGGATCAGAGTCCAGAGAACTCTTCTTGAGTGGATGCTGAGAAGAACATCAGATGGGAGCCGGAACACCGAAGGAAATGGAACATGTGGTGCGAGTCATCCTGGCTTTACATCTGTGGAGCTGCGGTACATCATGTCGGAAAATCCAGCCTGTCTGAGCTGCAAAATGATCAGGTTCCTGCTTTTGCCAGCAGTGTGCCTGCAAATCCCCTAAACTGGAAAACATTCTCCATAAAATCAGACTTTTAGTTCAGTAAACTTTCATGGAGCTTTTTTCAATTTTACAGACTAAGTCTGAGCAGGAACAAAATGGAGATTCCTGACTGACCACACTTTTTTGCTACAAGTGGTAGCCAATGTCAGATATCAGTCCCACTCAAACTAATGCAGTGATTAAACCCAGAAGATCTGGACAAGCCAGGCCAAGCTGTGTTGGTTTAACAAACCAGGATTATCCACGTAGCACCAAGACTGAAGCTTGTCAAGAGGTGGCTCCACATCCCAACTCCTAATTCAGGCAACTCTGTGCTGTCAGTCCCACTGCTGCACCTTCTTTTCTAATTCAGACTGGAAAATTTAAACCATCCATAGTCCTGTAGCATCCAGAATATGAAGCTTCATCTCTGCTATGGTACCAAAGACCAAAGGATTCTGACTGGAGTTTAAATGAAAGTGTTTATTTTTTGTGCCTGATTGTACAGAAGCTTATTGTTAAGAGAGACTTGTTGCTGTCCGTGCGGCTTTCTCATCTGACTGTTGAGGCCTCTGTCCCCCAGTGCATCGCTGTGAAAGAGGCCCAATGTTTAAAAAGCCATAAATTTTGAAGATTACTGGAGGTACCGCACATGGACACTGTTTGAGCTTGTTAGCTTTGTTCCCCTCAAATGCCTTTTCTCAACCAGCCTGATGATCAAAAGCATCTCAGCATTAAAGCCCACAGTCCGGCAGTATTTTAAGGCAAATGGAGGCAGAGTTCTACACCAGTTGCCTAAAAATGTCTGATTTGATACCACTTTTATTTCAGTGAAGCAGACATGGCTGTAATGGTAAGATGCTTTTCCAAATCGTGGCTGTTGCACGTCGACCCAGACAGCAGAATGTGTCCAGGTTCAGATGAACATATTTCATTTTAGCAAGAGAGAGAGGAAAGGAAAAGCAGAGCATTTGCACAAATCGCATGTTATCAAAATTCTTTTTTTTTTTTTTTTGAAAAAAGTCATCGTCACCCTTCACCTCTGAAATCATTTGAATCACATTTATTGCTGTTACATAGTTTGTTTGTTTTTTCCATGTGTGTTTCTATCCACCTGCTGTGGGAAGTGTGTGTTTGCGTGTGTTTTTCTCCCTGTGGCAGCCATGTCAGTTGAAAGAGGCACGGTACATCATGGAGCTCTGTAGGAAGCTCTTGAACGATCTCAGCGGCCACTTGGCTGCCTGCAGGTCGGAAGGTCAGATCTCTCTTTAACGCTGGAGGAAAATGTTTGACTTGAATCGAGTTAACTCCGAAAGGTGTCTGACAGAGGTGTGATGTAGAAAGCCCTCGAGACAACCGTTTTAAACTTGACGACAACCACACAACACTGAGCAGCACACGCCTCAGCTCAGAGGGAAATTCATGTTGTTAATGTGGCATTCCTCAGCATCTCAGAAATGGAGTCAGTTGTATCCTGTCAGTTCATTGAATTTTTTTATTTCCTTTCTGTATGATACACTTTGTTCCTCTCTGTTCACACAGATCCCACTGACAGTGGGAGTATATTTATTATTGCTGCGGTACTTTTCCTCTGTGTTGAGCTTTTCTAACATGTCAGTGTGTGTGCAAACGGGATGTTGGTGCGTTATCATATTTAAAAGGACCGCACAGATGTTTTCAGTTCACCAATACACTGTTGCTCTTCAAGCCACATTTACACAGGAAATGACCAGTTGACTTCATATCTGCTAATAAAAGATCTATCTTGATGCAGCCCTGAGCTCTGAGGATAAATAGAAATATAACTTCCTGCAGGTCTATAGAGGTATCAGATAGATAATAAAGATTTTCTGCCATGGAGACTACATTTTAATATGTGAAAACAGTTATAGCATGTGTTTTCATTTTGATTTGTTGCACAGGCCTAACAGACAACTTTTGTCTAAGGCGAAAATATGAGGATACAACAGACAGGGCAAGATGCAAGCAGGAGCCACTTTCAAGCCCCGACCCTACATACACAAATTCTGTTCATACTGAATCTCAGATGTCATAAGTACTTCCTGATTGAATTTAGTGAGTGCCGTAATGATTTGTAAGACTTTGTACACACCTCGTATTGTCACGGAAGGTGGGGCACCCATTTTGAAATTTCCAAAAACTTTCAGAAAGGATTTGGTAACCCCTCACAACTTGTTGTAACAGTTTCGTAAATGCCTCCTGATATTTTGTAACCACATCGGGGTGCTTCAGCAAACTTTTCCCAAGGCGAAACAAAGTGGCACATTTAGTAACTTGTAACCACTCTGCAGTGATTCACAGGGAGTCTTAAATACATCAAAACCACACTCCAGAGGTCACTTTGCAAAGAATCATTATAAATTTCATATCGTGTTGATTCGGATCTTAATTGCCCAAGTGGGAACTCTGCTTGAATCAGGACATCTCTGCTTCTGCCTGTCAGCTTAGATTCGGATTGATTTTTAAACTCAACTTAGATGGGCTATAAATCCGGCACCACTCCTGTTATATCCTGAACCTGATTCTTAAAACTGAGAGAGGTTTAAAAAGACTCTACTTTCCAGCTCCACAGCCTTTGTTTAAAACAAGTGTTCAGTTAGAGCTTGGACATTTTTTCCATGTCTTACTTTAAGACAGTACCCCAGTGTGGGATCTTCTAATAGCCAGTGTGAATCAGAGCTGGGAAAATCTTTAAGTTTTAAGATGGACATGCAAACAGCATGAACCTGCTGTATCCTTTAATGTGGAAAAAACGGTGACTCGGCTTCGCGTACGGCCCACGTAATGGTGAGCAGGGCTGCCCCATGTGGTTTGCGTTAACTTTCCCCAAGTTGTACCTAGATGTTCACGCAAAGCAATAATCATAATCACAGCATCATAACGTGATTCTGCTAGGTCCGTTGATGTCATTGAGTAAAAGCCTTCTTTTTCTTTTTCCCTCTGACACCATATCGACCTAGATTCCAAAATCATCACTAGGCCCGGTGTCTGGGAGCATTTTTGGGGGCGTCTGTGCGGCACGATCCTGAGTTTGTGTGATATTTTAGAGCAGATGGCAGGAGGGAAGACGAGTCCTTCCTGATTAAAGGCAGACAAAGCTGCGACCAAAACGCTTGCAGTGCAGTTCTGATGCCCCCTTGTGCTCAATGCGGAGATGTACCGTGCCCAAAAAAAACGGAATAAATAACATTGTCCCTGTCACAAGTGTTACAGGGCTCCAAAACATTTCTCTTTCAAAATAGGCGTCAGTTACCTAACTGGCTCTGATTGATTAAAGCTAAAATTTTAAATGGGGGGGGGGAAATGTACTTTAGGGTCTCTCTACTCACCCACGACTATAGCCCAGATAATCTTTTCCCTCCTGATGTAATTTGCTCTCAAGTGGTACCAAAGTGATCTTTTCACTGCTGTGAGCAGTGCATGTTTAAAACAAGGATCAGCTTCTGTAAAGCGCTGCAGCGCTGACGTCATTGGCGCTCTGTTACGAGTGAACAGGCAGCAGAGTTCAGACAAGAGGCCTCCAGGGTATTTCTAGAAGCAGGAGATTACTCAGATGCGTAATTCAGAATAGTGACTTAATATTTCATCACACCTCGAGTCCTGATCATCTTCGTGTCGTTCATCACAGGCACGGTTTAATTGGAGACCTTAATAAGAGAGACATGTTTAAAAAGCGTCCACAAGTGCTTTTCAGAAATGCTGAAATCTATCCACTGAGACTGAGCTTGAGCCTCGTGCTGTACTAACCACCAAATTAAATCTTTCAGTGCATTTTGTTGAAGTAAGTTTTGTGCTGCTGGCAGATGACATCAGTACCAAGATGCTTTTCAGAATAAGAGTTCAGACTCAAATCAAATTAAGATACCCCTGATCAAATCAGCTTCAGAGTGATTTCAAATTGAAATGTCACCAATCAGTTTGTGCTGCAGACTGTCTGGTGACTCAGTGTCCATCAGGAAGATGCGAGAGTGCATGTCGGCACCAGCAGCAGTTTGTTGAACTCATGTTTCCTCCCTCCTCTCATCAGTAAACTGTGCTGCAACCAGAACATTATTAAACTTCACTCGTTCTGTTGACTACCTGATGCTGTTTGTCTATCCGTCCTCCTGTCTGTAAATCTGTCTTATAGCTGAAGATGCTGTTCTATTTACGAAATAAATACATTTTTAATAAACGGGTCTCTGGAGTTCATTTACTTACAAGCAAGAACACTGTCTGACCAAAGGCAAGGAGGGCAGCTTACCACTGATAAGTGATGAGAAACCTCTGTGCAGTTAATGAGGGAGAGAAATTAAGATAGCAGTGAGGAATGCTATCGGACTTGCAACACCACAATCCATGTGCCAATTGAATCTAGCTGCAAAAAAATGCGTCTATATATTTTTTTGTCAGACAGAATGTGCTGTTGACACTGGATCTCTAAATCGAGAGTTCAAGGTGTTCAGTGAGAAATGAATAAAAACGACACGAGACAAAACCAATTGGAAAAAGTACAATAAAAAAATTAATACCAAGGCTGTGAACTACAATTTCATAATTATCTGTAACATCTCTAAATTTTGTCTTTGTTCTCAATGTTACTACATGGAGTCTGACTTTTTAAACAATTACATTTGTTTCCTGTTCATTTTGCCTCTATACGCCAACATGGTTTATTTTAAATCAAAAGGGTTTAACATAAGAATTAACTGTTTAGGAATAACAGTCATTTTAAACATAGCCCCCCCATTTTCAGAAGCTCAAAAGCATCAGAAAACTGACAAGCAGTTTCATGGCCAGGTGAGGCCTGTTCCCTCATTTCATTGTATGCAGTTTCAGATTAAACCTCAAAGATCTGGAGTTGAGTCCATGTGTTGTACTTGCTCACTGAAATTCAATATGTGGTTGAAGGAGATTTTCATAATCTACTCATTCTGTCCTTCCAGACTGACTCCAACTCTCCACTATATTCACTATACTTGAGAATGTTTTCCCGAGGTCTGTTTAATCCGGCACTGTTGTACCACTCAAGGCCATTATTAGGTTTATATTGGTTTTCCAGCCTATTGGAGAAATGCCAACACAATCTGGAATATTCTTAACAGAAAATGGATGATCGCAAGTTCTTTCTATGGTTCAGACAAACCCCTTCACAGTAGCTTGCCAAGTCAGGAAAGCTCTCAAGGGGTCCAGTGCTTCATTGTTGAAGTCTAAAGTCAAGCGTCTCTTTCATGAATGTACTGGTTATTTTCAAGCACAGGAAGACCAGAGTAGTTTTTGCCAGAAAACATTTAAAAGCGCCAGCCCAGCTCTGGAATAAAAATCTTCGGGACAGATGAAACAAAGATGAACCTGTATCAGAATGATGGGATGGCTATGGCTCAGGAAGTAGAGCAGGTTGCTTTCCAGACAGGAGGTTGGTGGTTTCATCCCCAGCTGCTCCTGCCTACATGCTGACGCATCCTCGGTCAAGACGCTGAACCTCAAATTGTGCCATCGGGGGTGTGGTAGTTAAAATATGCTTAAGGCATAGAATAAGTGCCATAAATACCAAGCCCTTTACCATGAGAAGAGGGAAGGTGTGAAGATCGAAAGAAAAAAAGAATTGCTCATGATGTCCTTTTTGAGAACCATTTGTGGTACCTGAGCAAACATCTGACTCTTTACATCCAAAATATCCATATAAAATATTCATCCAAGGTCCACAAAGCAGTGTTTCTGCAATAAAGCAATATTTAATTTAAATAAGCACATACAGAGTCCAGAAATTCAAACTGATCCAAAAATAGGCATTGTGAACTAAGGATTGTCTATATCATGAGAGCAGCATCTATAAAGCTAAGTACGGATTTAGCAAGGAGGTGAGCAGAGAGAATGAAACAATTCTTAGCCAATGACTCTTCCTCTGTCTGGAAAGGGCTTAAGGCAATCACCAACTACAAGCCTAGAGCCCCCCCAACTCTGTAAATGACCTGTGCCTGGCCAACAGCCTGAATGAGTTCTACTGCCGCTTTGATAGACAATGGGTAAGAAGTATTACCCCCCTCCAGCCACTGATCAGCAGCAGCCCCTCCTTCACTGCCACACCTGGATCATCCACACAGCATCACACTTCAGTGTCACCCTTTCCCTCGCCCCTCATACCTCTCCCCAAAGAAGGAGATGTAAATGGCTGAACCCCCGGAAAGCCGCAGGCCCGGACTCTGTTTCCCCCTCCACCCTGAAGTACTGTGCCAACCAGCTGTCTCCGGTGTTCACAGGCATTTTTAACCCCTCACTGCAGACCTGCCATGTGCCAGCCTGCTTCAAGACTTCAGCCATCATACCAGCCCCCAAAAGGGCGAGGATCACAGGACTTAATGATTAGAGGCCTATTGCCCCGACTTCTGTGGTCATGAAGTCTTTTGAGCGCCTCGTCTTGTCCCAACTCAAGAACATGACAGACCCTCTCCTAGATCCCCTGCAGTTTGCCTACAGAGCCAACAGATCTGTAGATGACACTGTAAACATGGCCCTCCACTTCATCCTTCAGCATCTGGACTATCCAGGATCCTACGCCAGGATACTGTTTGTAGACTTCAGCTCTGCCTTCAACTCAATCATTCCAGCTCTGCTCTGAGACAAGCTCTCCCAGTTGAATGTGCCTGCCTCCATGTGCAGGTGGATTACGGACTTCATGATGGACAGACGGCAGTTTGTGAGGCTGGGGAAGCATGTCTCTGACATCAGTACTGGATCCCCCCGAGGCTGCGTCCTTTCTCCTCTGTTATTATCCCTGTACACCACTCTATCAAACTCCTGAAGTTTGCAGATGACATCACCCCCATCGGCCTCATCTCTGATGGAGATGAGTCAACCTACAGGAATGAGATGGGCCATCTAGTGTCATGGTGCAGCATGAACAATCTGGAGCTCAATGCTCTCAAGAAAGTGGAAATGATAGTGGATTTCAGGAAGGACCCAGCCCCTCTCCCCCTGTCATCCTCTGTGACACCCCTGTGACCTCTGTTGAGTCCTTCCTGGGCACCACCATCACCCAGGAGCTCAAGTGGGAGCAGTTCTTTCTTGAGGCAACTGAAGAAGTTTCATCTCCCTGTGAAGATGTTGGCGAACTTCTACACTGCCATCACTGAATCCATCCACCATCATATTGTGGTTTGCTGCAGCAACGACCAGTGAGAAGGCCAAGCTGCAGCGCGGGATCCAAGCCGCTGAGAAGGTGATCGGCTGCAGCCTCCCACCTCTCCAGGAGCTGGAAACGAGCAGCCAGGATCGCAGCTGATCCCTCTCACCCCGGACATGATCTCTTCCAGCCCCTTCCCACTGGCAAGTGGCTCCGGTCCATCAGGACCAGGACCTCACGCCACAAGAACAGTTTCTTCCCCACTGCAGTCAGACTGCTGAACAGTGCCCCAATCCCCCCCAGATGACCCTCCTGTCACTCTCACTTTTCAAGTTGCACTATTGCCACTTCCAAATTGTACACTCACGTTTTTTTGTAAATACCCTTTATACCGTCTTTTTACCATCTTTTCTTGTTAATATTTCATATTTGTGTATATAGTATTGTTCATTTCACACTATGGTCTTAGGCACTATAGCACTGATTTATTTTATAATTTGTTTGTATTTTTAATTTTATACTTTTGATACCACATTTGCACCAAATACCAAGACAAATTCCTAGTACTGTCAAGTGTTCTTAACTGTACCTGGCAATAAACAATTTTCTGATTCTGATCAAGGCCTGGATCTGTGGACGAGAGGTTAAACCTTCCAGGTAGCATCACCTGCCTTTATCTCCTATGCACATCCATGCTACACACTAGATGGGGTAGACTCAAAGGAATATAAGACACTACAAAACCATACATACATACATTATATCATGTATAATAATCTTTGGGCTCCTACATCACATCTTTTAAATGTGGTAGAAGCAATATTATGGCATGTATGGCTGCCAGTGGAACTGGGTCACTAGAGTTTATTGATGTAGCAGGATGAATTCTGAAGAGTACAGGGCTATACGCTGTTCACATTCAGCCAAATGGTATACAAAGTGCAAATGTATGACTCTTTTTCATACTGCAAAAGCAACTGACGAGTTTCTCAAGGCAAAGAAAGGGGATTTTCTTCGATGGGCAAGTCAGTCACCTGATCTCAACCCAGCAGAGCTACTGCCTTCAGTTACTGAAGACAAAACTGAAATCAGAGAGACCCACAAACAAGAAGGAAGTGAAGGCAGCTGCAGTAAATATCTGGCAGAGCATCTCGAGAGGAAAGGCATTTGGTGGCATCCATGGGTTCTAAACTAGAAGTCATTATATGCAAAAGTATCCAAGTATTAAAAACAATTCTTGCATCTAAAATTATTTGTCCAATTACATTTGACCCTCTGAAAAAGGAAGACTGTATAAAAATGGCTGTAATTTCTAAACAGTTAATACAATTTTTTTGCCAAACCCCTTAAATTCAAGTTCAAAGTCTAAATTTGAAACACATTTTGACTGATTTAAAATCCACTGTGCATTGTGGTGTCACTATCCACTTACACACCTAACAGTATATCAAATACTTTCAGTCAGCATGCTGGGATATTGTAATATTTAGACATTTAATACAGATCAGACACTTAGCTTACATTTACAAACAATAAGTCTCATTATTAATGCAAAGAGTCACAGCCCTTAAAAAAAAAAAAAAAAGACATGCGCTTCAGAACAGAAAACCAGTTTGGTGCAACTTCCCCCTCAGTGTGCCCAGTTCCTCACACTACATCCTAGTTTTCCCTCTACGAGAAACACCAGTGCTAAAGCCAAGCATTAAACGCACACGGTAATGCATAACTCAAGTTTCTTTAGTGGTTACACATGAACAGAAACACACACCTTCAAGCTGCTAGCTCATTTGTGTTTAACAGGAATCTGTCAAATAAAAATTTGAAATGGTTAGAGTGCGTAAAGCACTGCAGCGGCTGCACCTGCCACATGTAAACACAGGTGGATGCAGACTGTCTCAGCTGCTTTCAGTGCGAGGGATTCGTTCACCGAGCAAATCCCTGAATTATAGTCAGCATGGAGGAAGGTAAGAGCTTCACTGTGTGGGCTTGGCCCAGCAGCACAGCTGTTTCCATTAGTCAAACTGATTAGACCCCCTCTGCGCTGAGCCCAGGTGGAGATGCCAGGACATTGAAACAAATACTCAAAATTTGCAACCCATCTTCACACTTAACTACAATCAGTTATGACACTGGACTGTTCATCATTTTTTAAAAAAACAACTTTATTACAAATATTCTACTAGCTCATTTTTTAATACCTAAAAATATCCAGGAAATGAACACAAGTGACTCTTTTCATCTACAAGGCCTCAAAGCACACCGGCTAGTAAGAGAGTGATCTTCACAAAGGAGTCCAGTTCACACGTAGCCTGGGTGATCGATCACTCAGGCCACGGCTGGATTTACACAGACACAAACCATCTGACTGCTAAAATCTGTCAGTGACTGACGTTTCATCCTTATAGGTTTATTTTTTTTAACTCTGAGCCATATCTGGTCACAGAAACACTGCACATGAGACGACTTCTTGTCGTCACAATTTACGCTGGAGCATTTTTGCCCTCGTCTGCACTGACATCAGAATGAGTGGTACAACAGTGCCGGGTTAAACAGACCTAGGGAGAACATTCTCAAGTATAGTGAATATAGTGGAGAGATGGAGTCAATCTGGAAGGACAGAATGAGTAGATTATGAAAAGAAATATGATGCATGTGCAAAATGATCAGATCTAAAGACAAAATTATCTTCAGATATTTATATTTAATTCATTCAATTAAAACTGTAGCATCAGTTTTCCAATTTTCTACTTGTGAATGTTATTGTTTTTACTAACAATAACTCCTCTAGTTTGTTTTAAATTTAGCTAAATCTTTTCCTCCTTTGAAAGGAGGAAAGGAGCCAGTTGAGGTGGCTGGGTTTCCTCCTGGGTGCCTCCTAGGTGAGGTGTTTTGGGCACGTCCCAACAGGAGGAGGCCCCAGGACAGACCAAGGACACGCTGGAGAGATTACATCTCTTGGCTGGGTTTGGAACGCCTCAGCATCCTCCACGTAAAGAGCTGGATGAAATAGCAAAGGAGAAGGTGGTCTGGGTATGTCTGGTTAAGATTGCTGCCTCTGTGACTCAGACCTGGATTAAGAGCCAGAAGCTGGATGGATGGATGGATGGATTAATGGACGGGTGGAGAGGATTTAATGAACAAGATCTAGCTTGAGCAGTAGTAACAGCTTCTCAAAGTTTTGGTGACTTTAAGGAGCTGACATATGCCTGTAGCTTTCAGTTAGTGTTTATAATGTGGGTGCTAGTTTATGTTGTTATTTGTCACATTTGTGCAGGATAACACTGTTTAAGCCATTAGTGAGAAAGCCAGCCAGTTTAAAGTCACCAGTTAACCTAGCGTGCATGTGTTTGGGCTGTGGGAGGAAGTTGGAGTACCAGGAGGAAACCCACAAGGAAAACATGAAACCACCACACAGAAAGGCTCCAGAACCAGGAACATCCTTGCTGTGTGGTGATAGTGCTAACCACCACACCACTATGCTGCCCATAAACATAGTAATTTCTACTATATTGTAGAGGTTACTATATAAAGATTTAATGCATTCATGCAGCACTTTTTCTATTACAGACACTCATACTGTTGATTTTTCTGGAGTAGCTGTGTTGCTTTCAACCTGTATTATGTTTTAACCACTTCATATCGGTCTAACACAGTTTTATCTTCCTTTGTAAAATCAGCCACTCTGCTGCCAGCAGGCTTATCAATGTTTGTGATTGGTTTGATGCTGCCAATGACACCCCTTTCATGTGAACACACATATAGCTAGACTAGGAAACCCTGGGTTAACTTGTTGAATTGATAAACCACCTTATTGTGACCAATTAGCCTGACTGACACCCAGATTTAGGGAAAGTGAAGCAAGAGAACGGAAACATATCCTGGGTATGGTGAACTTGTTTTATAGTACAGGGCCCAGGTGAACTTTTCAAAGTTAAAAAGTTTTAATGCACTAAAATGGATACAATACAAATGCTCCCTTCATTTCAGGAACATATGACATGAACTGTAGTAGCATGAAGCATACGGTAGTGCACGCTTTCCTTGTCACGATCAGCAGACGGATAAAATGCTACTGAGCACAGCTACTGGCCTGTATGCCGCACTTTGAGAACCCTATAATTTTCTATAGGAGAACATGTTGACTTTGTCTCCAAGTCAGTCCACCCAGTGTCAGCAGTTTTTTTTTTCCCCACTTCATGTCTGACACTCTTCATTTTCATTAAAAAAATGATACTGATCAATATAATCTTGGTTTTGATTATTTTTTCCTAATTAAGCAGGCCTTGGTTCTTCACAGTTACGAGAAGCCAATCTTGAAATGACAAGAAACATAATTCAAACAGTATTTAATTATGATTGCTTGTCTCATACAGTAAAGAAATGAAAAGCAGCAGTCAGCTCATTAAAAGGGAACTGTTTCCCAGCTCTTTACCAAAAACTGCATAAATGATGAGACTGACACCATACATAACGGAAAGGAGAAACTTGCAAACTCAAAGTTGGAAGACGGCAATGGCTCAGTGCGTCAGAGGACTCATTTGGAAGCCGGCGAGTGGCCATCCAAGACCTACCAGCTCAAGACCCTGCCCTGGAGACATATGTGGAGGTAAACCGTAGAAAGATGTCACCCCCTGAGCATTGCCGAGGTGCCCTTGAGCAAGGCACCGAACCCCCACACTGCTCCCTGGCACCTGAAATGGCAGCCTTGCTTGTGTGTGTGTGCGTGTGTGCTTTCGTGCTTTCAACCTGTAGGAGTGTCGGCAATTTGAATTTCCCTAGCTGGGAATCAATAAAGTGGTTTGTTTGTTTATAGTTCTGAAATGTACACAAAAAGACAGGGGAAGCAAAAGATCCAAGCTGAATTCTAGTGAAATAACGCGTATCATGTTAGCATCAGCAAGTTTGCTACACTGAATTTCACTGCATATTTCCCTGATTATGATCTATACCCCACTGCACCAACTCAAAAGCCCACGAAGTTTGAGAAACACTGACAGAAAGGCAAAACCCACTGAGTAAAAAGGCAGTTGTACATATTTACTTCGTTCTTCATTTGCTGCATGCGTCTTTCTACCCACTGCTGCCATTTGACTCGTCCGTTTCAAACTGACCCAAAGTCATTTTCAAACAGATTATTTAAATCCTGACTTTTATGTGCAGGAGGCCGAAACTCACTCTGGCTGACTCACTGTCCCTCCAGCTGTTACCACGTGCTAGCCCTCTCCTGCTACTCAGTTTAAACGTAGATTTGATGCGTTTACTGGCTGCTCCCCTCCCCCAAATCCTCTTCCTCCTCCTCCTCCAGTTCCACCAGGGGAGCGTGGCGGTTGGCTTGCGAGCCCTCGCTGAAGAAAACCTTCTTGATCACACCTGACTTGGGTGCCCGGATTGTATGCTGTGGAGACAAAAAACAAGGGGCAAATCAATATCGTTAGAAACTCAGCAAACAGTGTGCACCTTTGATCTGGACCGGCTAAACAGTGAGAATGTGTGTGAGACAGAGCCAGCACCAGTCCCTCACCTCCATCTTCATAGCAATCATGACCATCAGCGGGTCTCCAACAGTCACCTTATCTCCGGCCTTCACCAGCACCTGAACACAAAACAGCAGCTCGTTCATGTGTCAGACTTTTTTCATCTCAAAAAAAATAAAATAAAATTAAAATAATGTCTTGGACTACTTTTTACATGTGTAGCTTTCTCAGTCTTCTTTAAAACATTTTCAGTTCATTCTTCTCATCACAAAAGGCAAAGAACTGCTTTTTTTTTTTTTTTCCCCCCCTTCTTCGATGGATGGAAAAAAGTATTGGGCCACTCAATCATTCAATTCCGGTGTTTCATTACTCCCATTGTCACAGGTACATAAAATCAAACACCTAGCCCTGCAGTCTGAGTTGCTCTAAAGTGCTCAATGAATTCAAGAGTTGTACTGAAATAGGAGGCCACTGCTGGAAGTCAGTTCATGAAATTTTTTCTCCTTCTAGATATGATATTATTACAAAGTGGATGCGTTTAGTAACCACAGCAACTCAGCCAAGGAGTGACAGACTGCATGAAGTTAGGGAACGGGGTTGCCGAGTGCTGAGACATATAGCACATAAAAGTCTACTAGAGTCTACTATTTGAGTCTACTGACTCAATACTGTAGATTTGCAAAACCTCTCTGACATTAATATCATCATAAAAACTGTGTGCCAGGAGCTTGATGATATGAGTTTCCATGGCCGAGCAGAATGCAAGCCTTACATCATCAAGCACAATGCTAAGGGTTGATGAAGTGGCATAAAGAACATTGCCACTGGACTCTAAAGCAATGGAAACATGTTCTGTGGAGCGATGAATCATGCTTCTCTATCTGGCAGTCTGATGGGCAAGGCTTGGTTTGGTGAATGCTAGGAGAATGTCACCTGTCTGACTGCATTGTGCCAACTGTAAAGTTTGGTGGACAAAGAATAATGCTATGGAGCAGTTTTTTTTGTGTGGCCCCTTAAGTTTCTGTAAAGAAAAATCTTAATGCTTCAGCTTGCCAAGACATTCTGGACAATTCTGTACTTCCAACTTTATGCAAACACTTTGGGGAAGGCCCTTTTCTGTTCCAGCATGACTGTGTCCCAGTGTACAAAGCAAGGTCCATAAAGGCATGGTTGGGATAAGTTTGGTGTGAAAGAACTTGACTGGCCCACACAGAGCCCTGACTTCAACCTCATCAAACACCTTTGAGATGAAAAAGAACGGAGAATGCGAGCCAGGCCCTCTCATCCAGCATCAGTGTCTGACCTCGTAAATGCTCTTCTGGATGAATGGGCAAAAATTCCCACAGAAACACAAATATTTTAGAAAGCCTTCCCAGAAGAGTAGATGCTTTTACAGCTGCAAAGGGGGGGACCAACTCCATATTAATGCCAATGGATTTAGAATTAGATGTCCTGTAGGTGCAATGTGTAAGTGACCCAATACTATGGTATACGCTCAAAGGATCAGTTCTTTAAAGATCATTTGCAGTAAAGCAGTAATTAGCTTCTATTTATCAGTGACTCAAAAGGAGCTCTAGCACGCAGCAAAGGTATTTAGTTATTTATTTGACCTTGTTTGCTTATTTAAATCAGCATATAAATAGCCAACAACATCAAGTAAAGTGAATTTATTACTTTGGACATGAGACTAAAAAAAAAAACAAGCCAAAATACTAGAGGATCTAGTTTTCAACCATGTATCCTGATTTAGTCTATGTGAAAGATGAAACAAAAGAATACATTTCTATTTAAACATCAATTTAAATATAAATGACAGTTTTGTAAAAACAGATGCATCTGTTACACGTGACAAAAATTAAAGACAGTTAAAGTCAGTCACCTTCTCTATAGTTCCAGTCATAGGGGCCACAGCTCCACCCTGAGCTCCTGAGCCACTCACACCAGCCAGATACTTTGGCACGGGAACAGACACCTGAGAGCTTTCCTCCTGCAGAAAAGAGGCAAAGATGTCAGGAAGTGAAGTGACGTGACAGTTCGCTGACAGTTGAGGTGAGAGGATTGCTAAAGGTTTTTAATTTCCCCTGATGTCAGATGTTGAGTGTTCATCTTTAGTCAACAGATGCAGCAGATGAAAAAAGCTTAGGAGTGGAAATAGAGACAGCTTGCGCAGTGACAGGTGAAGTGAAAATCTCTTAAACTGTCAGCTTTCACAGCTTTTACACAATTGTGGAGGTTAAAAAGGCCAGAGGATATTTTGACTTTAGGACACCACTATTTCTCTTACTTTAGCCTGCCCAGAGAGAACATAAAACATCTCCTGCATTTAAGAAACATCTGAATCTTTTCTCAGACAACTGTTTTCAGGTTCTCATTCATAGCATTTGTTTCGATGTCTCACTATGGGATACGCCTCCCTGAGTATTCCTCAGAAGCATTTATCTCATTACGCCAATCTTGATTGGCTGGTGATCGCAACGCCTGCGTCAGGCAGATCCACCTGCCCTTAAATAGCTTGTGCTATGACACAGTCGTTATTCAAACACCTCTTCTCGCTTCAGAGCATATCTCAATCTGCGTCCCGGGGCAGCTAGCTTAACTGTCCATAGACAGGAGCCCTCAGATACCTGCTCTGTCGCCGGACGCTAGCTGCTTGCAGTTCGTTCTCGAGTCTTCACCATAGGCCGGGCTGTTACTCCACTTTACCTCAGGTAGGTGGACTTCATTGCGGTTTGGCACACCAGCTAATACCGCCTTTTTGGTGCGATTAGTAAACCAACTAACGCACACTGTTCACCTCTTAGCACTCCT